>JAPKLW010010689.1:0-11141 GCA_026898455.1 Plectranthus barbatus | reverse complement strand
GTGACGTGCTCGCACTCCACCAGCCGAGAAGAGAGTTGAAGAAGGAATCAAGACCGGGAGCGGTTGATCTAGCGAAGTGGTGGACAAGGGTCGCACCAGCTAGAGATAGATCGTAGGCAACTTGTACCTGATTACTCTATAGTGAATTTCCAGTGCTACGACTGGAGAGTGGACGTAGATCAGTTGATCGAACCACTATAAATCCTTTGTCTTTTATCAGCTTTCTGCATTTCATACTGATTTAAAACCCAGCACCCAAGTGCTGGTGTATATGTGAAAACTGATATAACTGTGCAAACAAGGCTAAAAATATTCTAAGTCTTGAGCTACCAGCTGACGAGCCAGTCGCCAGTCAGCTGAGTACGCAGAGTGCAAGTTGACTTACCAGCTGACAAGGTCCCAGTCAGCTGAGTAACCAGCAGAGTGCAAGAAACGATTAACCACATTTTCCGCTGCTAAGTTATACCCTGATAATCCGGGACCATCAAGTGGTATCAGAGCAGTCGGTTCTTATAGACCGATTGTTTCTGAGTCGCTTAGGACCGAGATCCATGTTTCCTTGCACTCCTTTGTTTGTCTGTTGATTAGCTCAGGTACACGAAGATGAATACTCCGAAGCTACTCGACTACAAGACTGTGAAGCATGATATATGGCAAAAGAGGTCGCTCATTTCTCTGAAGAGCATCCATCCGGAAATGAAAGATGTGCTGGAGAAAGGGCCAATCGAGATCACCATGATACAGCACCAACTAGGAGATCGTCCAGCTGTTGTGATCCCAAAGCCTCAAGACGAATGGAATGCCGAGGACAGGAAGCGGAATCAGTTGGATTCCATTGCTCACGAGTTGATCCTGGCTTCTCTTCCAGAGTCGCTGATGGAGGAAGCCCTCCAGTTTGACAATGCCAAGGGAGTATGGGATTATCTTGATAGTCTATGTCAAGAAACTGATCAAATGAAACGCAACAAATTGCAGGTTGCAGTGGACAAGTACGAGTCCTTCCAGATGCTGCCTGGAGAAACCATCAAGGAGATGGAGGCGAGATTCAACGCCATCGTCAGCGAGCTAAAGTCCCTGGACAGGAAGTGCTCAAATGAAGATCTTAATGCGAAGATCCTGTCCAAGATGCCCAAGGAGGACTGGTTCGTGAAGACGACAGCTCTCAAGGAGAAGGACTTATCCAAGATGACTCCCAAGGAGTTATTTGCTCAGTTGCAGGCACACGAGTGGGATATCCAGATAGTGAACAAGAATGAGGCCATCCGGAACATGGGATCCCCCAGTATCAAAGCTCAAGACGAAGCTTACTTCGTCAAGAAGGACTTCAAATGGAAGACCAAGAAGCCCTTCCATGCTGACAGACCTACTGCCCAGCACAACCAGAAGAAAGAGATCCCAGCCACATCGGGATCTAACTCCAAAGACAGCGAGAGCTCTATCGCTGACCTTGAGCAACAGATGAAACGACTGGCTGTCCTTCTGGAGAAAGCCAAGTCAAAACAGGGAGTATCTCTGAGCTCAACTGACGGAAAATTTGTCAAGAGAGCTCCCCGTGCTTGCTACCAGTGCCAATCCCCTGATCATTTAAAGTTTGAATGTCCACAGGTGGATAAAGATGAGCGGGAAAGGCTGAAGAAGCTCTTCGAAGAGCGAGCATCCAAGGCCGTTGCCAAGGCTATGCTGACCAGGACAGAAGTTCCTGACATTCCTGACCATGACGACGGAGAGTATGAGTCAGATGAAGAGTCAGAAGAGGAAGCTCTACTGGCACTCATGGCAGCCTTTGGCGAGGAGTCAGCTGAAGGAAGTGCTGACAATGAAGAGGCACTTGCAGCTGTTGATCAGGTACAATCATCAGCTCCCCCAATGCATATCATGCCTTCTCACATTTTAGACGATTCTGAGTCGCGTTGCTCCGACTCAGAAGCTGTCACAATAGACATTCTTCAACAAGAATTTTTAAAATTTTATGAAATAAAGAATGTCTTGGCTGGCGAAAATACTTCGCTGAAAGATCAAGTTTCTATTTTGACCAAGGAGATTGAAAAATCGAGGTCAGTCAGTGAAGAGCTAGCCACTTTGAAAAAGACTCACTTTGAGTTGCTCCAAAATTTTCAAATTACAAAAACTGAGCGAGATAATTTTCACAATCTCGTTCTGGAGCAAGAAAATAAAATAAATTTTCTAAATAAAGGCTCAAAAGACTTGGAAGCAGCTCTAAGTCATTGGAGAAAGCCTTCTGATAAGTCCGGGTTGGGATTTACAAAAGATTTGAGCATAAATCAGCCCGAACAAATCAGTACTGGTAAGGGTAAGGGCCAACTAGCAAATGCATCAGCACCAGCTGGTAATGCCAGTCAGTCCCGTGTGGCTGATCAGCATAGGAACCATAAGTCCAGATACATAGGTGAGTCATCAAGACAAAATCCTCAACTGGCAAGACCCTCTGTTGACAGGACGCCAGCATACCCGAAGACGCAGACTAAGCCGAAATATTCAAAGGCAAGGAAGTCAGCGTCAGCTGCCAGTGGAATCCGACAGCCAGCACCAGCTGTCCAGAGATTCCACGCCCAACCTTACAAGTATGCCAGTTGCCAGCATGCTTACAAGGGATCCAAACCTCAGCGGAATACTGAGAGAAGGATATTTCCCGATAGGAGGAACACCTATCGGAGGCCTGAGCCCAATCAAAACCTTTTCTCAAGGGCTGGGAAGGCTAATCATCGTGGTCCACAATTCCAGAGACCACCAAGGCAACACAAGCGGTCGGAAAGAAATTTCCGACACCCTCGGAGGAAGAATACTTCCAAAGGAACCGCACACACAGCCACACCTTCTAAAAACAAATCCATGCATTATTTTAAAAGGAAGGGAAAGGCCACAAGTGATGTCAGCAAGGGTAACACCGAGCTGAAGATTACTCAAGTCTGGATTCCAAAAGGAATGATCCAGAGATCTAACCCTGCAGGACCCGCTGATGATCGGGGACCTAAATAATTTCATTTTCTTGCAGGAACAGGATCATGCAACACAGCTTCAGAGATCGAGCGAGTGGATCATAGATAGTGGTTGCTCGGCTCATATGACTGGTGAGGAGTTCCTATTTTCTGAGCTCACCAAGGTCAGAGGACCTCCAGTTATTTTTGGTGATAACTCCAAGGGCAGAGTTATTAGCAAGGGCTGCATCGAGAAGGATGATGTCAGAATTGTGAATGTATCCCTTGTCACCAATCTGAAGCACAACCTCCTGAGCATCAGTCAGCTGTGCGACAATGGTTATACCATTGTGTTTGACAAATCAGGGTGCCAGATCAAGAATGAAGAGTCTGGCGAGACCAAGCTGAAAGGTGTCAGGAAAGGAGGTCTCTATGTTGTTGACTGGCAAAGCGGGAAGACTGATACATGCTTTGTAGCCTCCAGTTCCATGGAAACTAACTGGCTGTGGCACAAAAGGTTAAGTCATCTGAATTTCAAAACTATTAATTATCTAACCAAGCATGATCTTGTAGATGGTCTTCCCAAGGGTGGGTTCAAGAAGGAAGGAATTTGCAAAGCTTGCCAGCAAGGCAAACAAACTAGGAAGTCCTTCAAGAACCAGTCGCCAGTCTGCCCCAGTACCAGTCAGGTACTCGAGTTGTTACACATGGACCTGTTTGGACCAGTAACACCGCAAACCATTGGAGGAAGACGATATTCGCTGGTGGTAGTCGATGACTACTCGCGCTATACCTGGGTAAAGCTTCTCAGAACCAAGGATGAGGTGAAGATCATTCTTCCAGAATTGATCATCCAAGCTCAGAAACAGAGAGAAGCTGTGGTAAAGCGAATTCGATCGGACAATGGGACTGAATTCTGCAACAGTCTGCTGATGGATTTTTGCGCGGAGGCCGGGATCAAACATGAGAGATCTACTCCAAGGCAACCGCAGCAGAATGGACTGGCAGAACGTAGGAACAGGACGCTGAAAGAAGCGGTCCGGTCCATGCTGGCAGAGTCCGGCTTAGGACAGAGTTTCTGGGGAGAAGCGTTGGTGACGGCCTGCTACACTCAGAATAGAAGCGGGATCAACGACAGACTCCAGAAAACTCCCTACGAAGTGTATTTTGGTCGTAAGCCTTCTATAGCTCATCTCCGTGCTTTCGGTTCACCATGTTATATCCATAATAATGGGAAGTCGAAGTTAAATGCTTTCTCGCCTAAGGCTGATGAGGGTGTGTTTGTCGGATATGGACATCCCTCTCACAAGGGCTATAAAGTATTTAACAAGACTACCCAGCTTGTGGAAATAACATGCAATGTTGTTTTTGATGAAGCTACTTTAGTGCGCAGGACCTTACGCCAACTGGCTGAAGATGTTCCTGAGGTCGAGGATGTCAGCGACCAGTTGGGCAGGAATTCTTCCGATGCTCAACCAACTGGTTCGACTAGACCTATGAATGGATCATCTTCTCAACCAGTTACCTCAGGTGCCCATCAGCAACCTGAGAGGGTCTGTGATGCAAATGACCTTGCTGAGACCTTACACTCAATCTCCCTGAGTGGACCTAGCAAAAATCAAGGGGGAATTCTGACTCGAATCTTTGAGCCAGAAGACAACGATGAACCAGCTGGAATGGAGGTACCAGCTGATACTGACAACGTTGGTGAAGGTTCAGGAAGTCAGTCAGACAGTGAAGCTGATGAAGAAGTTCCAACTGGTGAAGGTCAACCACCAGTTGCAATTCCAGTTCCAACTGGTGAAGGTCAACCGCCAGTTGCAGTTCCAGCTCCGACTGGTGGAAATGTGGAAGCACCAGTCATCAGGACAGAAGAACCTATTTCACAGCCGGCACCAGCAGTCGCTGGTCCTCCCAAATGGCTGAGGGATCACCCATCCGATGCTATTCTCGGTGATCCAGAAGGTTCTGTCCAGACTCGCCACGGCAGTGCGCTCCTAAGTTGCTTTATTTCTCAAATGGAACCTACTTCCATAGGAGTTGCGCTAGAATCTGCTGATTGGATTAATGCCATGCAAGAAGAGCTTGCTGAATTCACTCGCAATAATGTTTGGGACTTGGTGGAGAGACCATCACATCAATCAGTGATTGGCACCAAGTGGGTTTTCAAGAACAAGCGAGATGAGAATGGCACCGTGGTCAGAAACAAAGCTCGTTTAGTCGCCAAAGGTTACAGGCAGTGTGAAGGCATCGACTTTCATGAGACCTTCGCACCAGTTGCAAGAATGGAGGCGATACGGCTGTTCCTTGCGTATGCAGCATATCACGGCTTCACGGTATTTCAGATGGACGTGAAGAGCGCCTTTTTGAATGGCGAGCTAAAGGAGGAGGTTTATGTCGAGCAACCTCCAGGCTTCGAGATAGGCACCAAAGTGTACAAGCTGAGAAAGGCCCTGTATGGATTGAAACAGGCGCCCAGGGCTTGGTACGAAACGCTGTCACAATTCCTTATCAGCAATGGATTTCGGAAAGGGAAGATTGATAGAACTCTCTTCCTTCTCAAGGATGGAAGTGACATGCTAATGGTGCAGATCTATGTTGATGACATCATATTCGGATCAAGGAATATATCTCTCTGCGAGAAGTTTTCTCAACTGATGCAGACGTCATTTCAAATGAGTATGATGGGCAAATTAACATACTTCCTAGGACTCCAGGTCCAGCAGTCAACTGATGGAATTTTCATCAGTCAACGGAAGTATACCAAGGACTTAATTCAGAAATATTGCCCAGAGAAAACTAAGTCCCTAAGGATACCGATGAGCACCAGTTGTCAGATATTTCTCGATGAACAAGGGGAATCAGTTGATCCTACCATTTACAGAGGTATTATTGGATCACTTC
This sequence comes from Plectranthus barbatus, assembly GCA_026898455.1. Classification (NCBI taxonomy): domain Eukaryota; kingdom Viridiplantae; phylum Streptophyta; class Magnoliopsida; order Lamiales; family Lamiaceae; genus Plectranthus; species Plectranthus barbatus. The sequence goes on along the minus strand of JAPKLW010010689.1, from coordinate 5,301 downwards.
TCTATCTCACCGCCAGCAGACCCGACATCTCGTACTCAGTCGGAGTGTGTGCCAGATTTCAAGCCAATCCGAAAAGGTCACACATGGAAGCTGCAAAGAGGATAGTGAAATATCTGAAGGGGACTGAATCTCTTGGAATATGGTATCCCAGGAATGATGAGCTTACACTCATTGGATATTCAGATTCAGATTTTGCTGGATGCCGTATAGATCGAAAGAGTACCAGTGGTACGTGTCAGTTTCTAGGACACAAGCTAATCAGTTGGTTTAGCAAGAAGCAGCACTCAGTTGCTACATCTACCACTGAAGCTGAATATGTTGCCGCTGCCAGTTGCTGTGCTCAAATTATTTGGATCAAGCAACAACTGGAGGACTATGAGGTGGACACTGGCTGTGTTCCCATCTATTGCGACAACATGTGCATCACGAAGAATCCGGTTCATCACTCTAGAACCAAGCACATAGATATTCGACATCACTTCATTCGTGATCATGTCGAAAAGAAGGATGTCAGCTTGGACTACATCAGAACTGAAGATCAACTGGCTGACATCTTCACTAAACCTCTGCCAGAAGCAAGATTCAAGGAGCTGTGCATCAAACTCGGTCTTCTGGAGATTGATGCGTGCTCTAATGATGAGGAAGAATGAGTCCCAGCTCTCATTCTGTTCTTGGTCTTCAGGAGGATGCTGATTACGACTAAGTCCAAGCTCTTAGTCGTTCTGTCTTCCTTAAGTGATGTTTTTCGACTAACAAGTGGTACCTACTGGCGGAACTTATCCCTCAAATGTCTAAGGAAATGAGTCCCAGCTCTCTTTTCAATTTGCTAGCATAAACCATCAGTTGAAATAGAATTGGGTCCCAGCTCCCAATTCCAAGTGATGATGAGGAGTGGATTTCTTGGAGAGAAGATTATGCGGAATAAAATTGAGTCCAAGCTCTCAATTTTTACTATCTTTCAAGTTGCCAGCAGATAACTGATGGAATTTCCGCGACTGGCGAAAATTGAGTCCAAGCTCTCAATTTGTCTAAGTAAGCCAGCACCAGTATGAGTATCAGTTGCCAACTGATAAAGAGGCCAACCAGTTAGGGGGAAGTATGCGACTGGTATATGCTACTGATGACCAGTCATGCCAGCTGTCTCAGAAAAGGCGGGATCGTTCAAATCCAAGTAGCGTGTACAATCCTCAGAATTTAATGCGGCATTTAATGCCACATTTAATGTGCACAGTGTCTGCGCAGTCCGACGCTTGGTTGACACCAATTGCTGCGTGCCACGTCAGCTCCACGTCGTGGCGCCCGTCAGCACGACCGCGCACGTCACCACAGGGAACCGGGCCTGCTGATGACCGTAGATTCTGACTTGCTGAGAATTCATCTCGGTCGTTTAATCCTGCATGGCCCGAGTATAAATACCCGATCACTTCCTTCGGGTTAACCTTTATGTTTCCCTACTTTCAGAACCCTAATATCTTTCAAAATTCTCTCATCTTCCCTTGCATTTTTCTGAACCTTGAATCTTTCTGAAGTCATGGCATCATCTTCTCAACCTCCAGCTGATAACCCTCCATCTACATCTACATCATCCTCGTCTGGTTCACCAGACCTACCAGTCGCTGAAGCTCATATGCCTACGTATACTGGCATAGTGAAGATCGAAGATATCGATTACACCTATCCGTTCGCCCGACTGGTTCAGTTGAACAGGCCGGCGACCAGGCGACAGCTCTCTAACGCGCAGATTAGGACTGCACAGGTTCAGAAGGAGAAGATTCTGAACGCGAAGCTAGCCCTAAAGCATCATGGGCCGGAGCTGATGGAGATGGTCGACCACGAGCAGCTCCGCCAGTACTTGACGGCGAAACCCGAAACTTTCCATCCACACATGGTAGCCGAGTTCTACGCTCGGGCCGTGATAGCTGACGGCAGGAAGTCTTTCACAACTTCCGTTTTTGGCCACCTGATCACCGTCACCGCCGAATACCTCGCCGATCTGTTCGGGCTGAGGAATGAAGGTATGGAGATAGCCTCGTATTATCAGAATAATACAGACGAGTTCAGGAGGAGATGGGCGGAGTGGAAGAAGGCGGAGGTGACTGAGTTCCGTACTGGAATGAGGAAGTCAGAAATGGAAGAATATTGGCAGATGGTATGCGACATTGTGGTGCGCATGCTGCAATGTGAGGTCGGATCGTACGCCGAGCTGAGCCTGCGCAAGTTTTCAGTGATGTGTGCGCTAGTCGACGGGGTTGAGGGCAACTGGGCTGAATTCTTCTTCGGCCGGTTGCTGGAAAATGTAGACAGAAACATCACTGTTCCGACTGACGGCAGGTTTGCTCACGCCGTATCCTTCGGGCTGAGGATCAGCCACATCCTGGAGATGGAATTGGGTGATGGCGTGGATCAGGGGGAACAGCTGATTGGTTCCGATTTCATACCAGCCACGAAGGTGAAGCTGCCTCACCCAGATTACAAGAAGCCACGCAGGCTGAAAGGGAAGTCAGCAGTGGACCCTGCTGAGGTCGTTTCTGAGGAGGACTCAGAAGACCTGGGAGAGCAAGCACCAGTTATGGCTCTCCCGCTGACAGCAGAGGCAAGGGCAGAGTTGAAGAGGAAGCTGGAGACGGAGTCTCTCTTCGACACCATGGAAGGCGCGGTGGCTGAGGCGACTGGTATCCACCCACGGGACGTACAACTTGTACCAGTCACCAAGAAGCCATCCCGCAAGAAGCTTAAGACTTCCCAGCACCAGCAGCCTCCGCCAGCTGTTGCTTATGAACCAGCATCCGGGAAAATCTCGATACCAGTCAAGAAGTCCGTTCTTGGACTGACTGAGGAGGAGACCATAGAGAGGATAACCCGGAAGCGCAAGAGGGTTCAGACCAGAGCTCAGAAGCTGGTGGAGCAAGCAAAGAAGGAGCAACAAGCCTCCATAGTAAGGAAGAAACAGGCGCAAGCAAGGCTGAAGGCCTTGGCCGACCAGCGAAGAAGAGAGGCTGAGCTGGCAGCCCACGATGAAGCCTTTGCAAAGGTGCAGGCTGAGCATGAGGCCAGACGTCAGGCGCAACTGGCGGAGCAGGTGTACCAGGTGGCTAAAGGCAAATGGGAAGTTGCCCCAACTACAAGTGCAAGGCCACCAGCACCAGCTCCAGGCCAGATCCTCTCAGACGAATCATTCACGCGCCTGATGGTCATGGGTGCTGAAGAGGATGTACTATCCCTTGTGGATAAGTACCAGGAGGAAGAGGTCGCTGAAGTCCCTCCACCCGCGCAAGGGGGTGGTGGAGGTGAAGAAGACCCACTGGCCGCGCACGGGGGTGCCAGTGGAGGAGTTGAGGAGCGGGCAACCACCCCGGAAAAACTGGCGAGTTTTTCAGACATAAGCTCAGATTCTGAGGATGCAGAGGAGCCAAGGGCTGAGGAGCCGGAGCAGGCGGCAGCTGAGGAGGTGATACATTACTCCATGGTGCAGAGGATGGAGCCAAGGGATCTGTTCCCAGACCTTGATGATAAGGCTCGTCGTCCTGCCAGTCGCCCCCGATCTACAGATGCCTCGACATCAACTTCCGGGCGACCAGCAGCATCCTCTACATCACCAGCTAGGCGTGCACGTACTGACAGGCGACCATACATGCTCTGCATCCAAGAGCATCAACTGATTGATGAGGATACCTTCCAGTCGCGAGTGACAGGGGTACACCGGTGGGAGCACCGCGGGGACATGGCGTTTCTAAATTCACGGGTGCCTGAGCCTTCAGCATTCAACATCATCCCCATCAGCGGACTCCCCCACCAGTCGGTATATGCCTCAAGAATTTTTGACTGGTGCCTGCCCCTGCAGCCAGTGGAATACTACAATTCCACTCTCTATGAGTATGCTGACAACATCACGGCGGAGGTGGAAAATGCTGAGTATAGGCAGCTGACTGGAAGCTCCGGCCTCCCGCCACTGAAAAAGATCAAGTTACCTTTCCTCCAGTTTCGAGTCACCAGTCGGGGGTACCAGCTGACGTACGCGCTCCGTCGCCTCAAAGTGCTGTTACCCTCCCGAGGATCCCTCCCTACCATGCTATATTGTTCGACATGGCTGCCAGCGCTCTGCTGGTAGACCACTTAGTAGAGGAGGATCCCTCTCGTGGTTGGTGGCTGACCCTTGCCGTCCCTCCTGTTCCTATTGTCTCGGGCGATCTCGTCCCTGCTCACATGGACTGGCAAGTGGTGGAAGTCACAGCCCCACCCGTTTTTGATCAAGTCCAGCCAGCTCCAGCAGCAGTGCCAGTAGTGGAGCCAGCAGTCGAGATACCAGCAGAGGAACCAGCTCCAGCAGCAGTACCAGCGGAGGAGCCAGCCCCGATGGAGATATCAGCTGAATCCGAACCAGCAATGGCTCCTTCCGCAACTGATGTACCTTCCTCTTCCATAGAAAAATCAGCGATGCCAATCTCCGAGATCCATCCTCCTGCCCAGCTTCTTGCACTCATTGATGCCAGGATGGATCAGCGCTTCGCCAGCTTCCGCACTGAAATTGCTCAGCAGATGGAGTCTGTAACTGCTGGAGTGTCCTCCTTTTTGGCGCGGATCCAAGAGGGGGAAAGTACGCGAGCACGTGCTGAGGCAGAGAGAGCTCGTCTTGCTGAAGAGGAGAGGAGAATTGCTGCTGAGGAAAGGGAGAAGAGCAGACAAGATATGGCAGTGCTCACTGAGATCCTGAGGTCGCTCACAAGCAGAACTCAATCACCAGGATCATCTTCTCAGCCATAGTCTTGTTTCGCTATTTTTTTGTTGTAAGTATTTGTATCTCTAGACTAGTCAGTTTTCTATCATGTACTTGTAACTGCAACATATTAAATGGATTGATTACTGACAAGTTGATGACAATTCCTCATTGTCCAACAAATTGTCTAAGTATTTACTTACCAGCTGAACTTACACTTCCAGTGTAATCAGCACCAGCATTCGTATCACACACTTTAAATCTTTTTGCTCTGATCTCAATTTTCATATTTTAAACGAGCAATATCTCTCCTGGTTTGAGGGGGAAGATTTTTAGTTAGAGCTGATGTGAGGAAGTATTTTCATGGGTTTAGATCTGATAAGGTTTATTTTGTAAAACCCTGAAATACTTTGTAACTTTCCTCATCAGCTGAGTGCTCGCTGGTTAGGCTTTGATCGCACCAAAAAGGGGGAAATTGTTGGGAAATTTGGCTAAGTTTCCTTTCCCCAGTAGCTACTTGTTTAGATTCTAGTTTTGGTGTTTTGGTGGATCAAATCCTAAGTCCTACCAGCGTCAGTTTGTCTCTA
>JAPKLW010010688.1:0-11141 GCA_026898455.1 Plectranthus barbatus | reverse complement strand
TGACAATTTAAAATGGTTTTAAGAAACTTATGAGAAGATAGGATTCCGGGGTAATCCATTTTGAACGATAATCAAACAACTTTTCATGTAATTCAATCCCAAATTTAATTCCCAAGGATGTGAGTTAATCGCAAATACGTTATCAGGCGATCCTCTCGGACACTAAACCATAACATGGAAATAAAAGATCAAAAGATTCCTCTCGGACATACAGAAGACTTTTATTCTTGATAAAACCTTAGATTTTCAAAAACCCTTCAAAGCTCAATTTCCTCTCGGACAATTGCCCTTTGAATCTAATTTATTGGCGTCTTAATTAATAACTTAGTCCTCTCAGATCGAAAACTATTAATTCAAATCACAATCAATGGCCAGTATCTCATAATTCATGAAAGTATCAATAAATCAGAACATCAATGGAAAAGGAACATTAAATCACATAAATTGTTGAATGAATAAATACAAAGCTTCAAACCCTAGAATCCATGAGTGAACTTAGCCAATCATACTAAGTTCTAGAAAAACAAAGAGATGGAGAGTCACAAAAACAGAAAACATAGAAATTAAAAACCGTGGTCTTCAATCTTCAATTCCTGTCGTGCTCTTCAAGTTCCCCTGTTTTCGCCCTAAATTCTATACTTTCCAGTTGAAAAAGTGATAAAAGGAACCTTATTTGCGTTCAGGGAAGTCCTATTTATAGTGGAGGCCTTTCAAATCTCCAAAAGATATGGTTTTGGGCTTCAGATTCGCCAGATTTCGTCAAAACGGGACACAGACGGCGGTCTGGCTTGCCCGATCGGCGACCGCCGGTTATGCACCGGGGTCGCCGGTTGTGTACCGTGAGAAAAGTCTTGAAACTTGCATACCCGGCGACCCCGTCTACATAGACGGCGATCGCCGGATGTGTCATCCGGGTCGCCGGTTATGCACCGTGTGAAATAATCTCCAACTGCATACCCGGCGACCCATCTACATGACCGGCGGTCGCCGGTTGTGTCATTTGGGTCGCCGTTTACATCTCGAATGTGATTTCGGCGCGTTCTTTCATATTTTCTGACCCTTTCTTCTTCCCGATGCAAGCTAGCATCGATTGGCCTCCTGGACACTTGGTCAATTCTTGTAAACAACCCGATTGTACGTGAAATCTGCATAAACAACCACAAACCAGACCAAATGTAATACTTTCTAAAAGAATATATATAATGCATGAAAATACCACGGAATAGTCCAATCTAAGGTCAAAAGTGAGCAGATCCACATCAGTAAAATGCACAAAACGAGTCTTTATCAACCCCCCAAACTTAAACTATTGTTCGTCCTCGGACAATGAGACAAACAAATAAAAGAAAGAAGTAAACATGAGGGGTGCATTAATTGATCATCAGCTGTTTCAGACACGAAATGGGGTTGTGATTCCCACACCAATCACTATGTCATTCATCAGTTTATCGCAAACAAACAGTTTCAATCCTGGCCTCTAAAAGTCCGCTTCTCACAAGATAGTGTATCACTCAAATTTTTCACTCAAAATGCAAGAAGGTCAGTGCACACTCTCAAATGGTCAACTGCACAACTTTTTCTACCATAGGCTTGCTCGTTGTCTCAACTCTCCACTGACCATGGGAGTGCTCGGATAAAGATCAAAAAGGTCTTTATTTACGGTTCTAATGTAGGCACATTGGTGAAGGGTATGGAAATTTGGCTAAAAGTGACTAGAATAGATTCATCCTTATAACTCCATTCACTCTAACTCTTCCTCATCACATACTGTATGGCATAACTTCAATCACTAACTCTAACAATACTTATGACAGAAACTGAAACTGACGCATCCCATCAATGGTAATTCAATAAGATTCAAACTCAAAATCATCACAAAACTCTTGTGCATTGACTTGTATCAAAACATTGCACATTCTAAGGGATATAACACAAGTACTTTGCACATCCAGTGCATTATTCGACTCTCTCTCTTTTTTTATTTTTTTTTATTTTTTATTATTGTCCTACGAAATTTTCTTTTTTTTGGACAATGCTCATACCGACTCAACACAGGAACAAAGATGCACTCATCGTGCACTATACTCATACCAACGACATTAGTCCATCAACATGTTTGGACTACTCACATATACAGACTCTATCTTCACCACTTAACATTGTTGGATACCCTTACACATCCATCCACACCTCCTATCATCCGGGTTAAGAAAGAAAAGGTTTTCAGGCTTAACTAGGCTAACAAAGGAGTATGCATCGGGTTAGTGTTTGGGTTCATTGTGGCTTATGAAACGATGGCCTAAGATCATTTCTAAATCCTTGACACTCTCCTACGCAATTTTGAACAAGAAACCAGAGCAAGTTCTAGAGATTAAGTGTGCAGTGACCTACTCTCAGTGAAACAAAGTTAGGCTCAATTCTGACAGGGCAATAAGCGTATTCAAGAGGCCAAAAATCAATTCCGTAAGATCACAATTCACCAACTCATTTACAGCAACCAATGCAAGTTTCACTAGAAAGAACGATTCTGTCATCATAAACTTGATCAATAATACAGAAATAACCACCCTATTGATTCATTTCCCTTCACTGATTCAGATTCCACATTACAGACCCAACAGAAATTTAAAAACTGAATTGAATGCAAGTAAACAGATAAAAGCAAATAAAGGTGGTTCATACTACAAGTTCAGATTCAAATATTTCAAGTACAGACCCAAGCTTAGCAGCATAAGAATGGAGACAAAAGATAAAATAGGGGAACACACATCGACCGATCCCCCCCCCCCAAACATATTCGATACAAAGGAAAGAATAAGTTTGTGGGAAGAAGATCACGGATATGTGTGGGTACCGTAAAAACCTCACTGGGGCGGGGGCCAGGTCTGTGGGAAACGGGCCATGAATTGCCGCATCTCATCGTCCGCCTCTTGCTGGCGTCGCCATTGTTCTTGTTCCCATAGGTTGTGGCGTTGCTGCGCTGCCCACCGCTCCTGATCCTGCTCAGCAAAGCGTTGCTGAGCTGTCCACTGCTCTCGCTGCTTGTCTTCGAAAGACCTCCGGGCCGTCCATTCACGCCTCTGCTCCTCCTCAAAAGACCGGCGCTCAGTAGCATACGTCGTCTGGGCCGCAGAAAGGGACTGGAGCTGCGTGCTCCAGTCCGACCACTGTCTCTCTAGCACGCTAAGGCGCTGCTCGACCTCTGCCCGACTGTAACGGTGCTCGTAGCAGATAGAGGTTCCCCCTCGCTCCTGCTGGGACAACCCCCCTGTCTCCTGCCGGGACGATCCCCCTATCTCCAGGAGGCGAGGCTGCTCCTCATGCGTATCTTCGGGAGCCTCCTCGTGAGCCTCCTCATGAGCCTCCTCAAACTCAGGGTTTGGGTTCTGCCGGCGGGCTTCCTCGTCAGCTTGGATCGCCTCCACATGAGGTAGAGTGTCTAGCTTCTAGTTGCTTCTATACTGCCAAAGCCCTACGTTAGTGAGCTCGGGGTTCGGCAGCGGGAAGTAATGACGGCTGCGCTGAACGAAGTGGTAGGATGGGTGCATCGAATGGATGAATCGAAGATGCACCAATTTCTCCAGTGTGAGCCTTGTCAGTGGCTCTGCCCGCTCCCCGGATACATCGACCCCTAGCGAGTATAGCAAGGTGGTCCACAAGCCGCCAATGCAGATGGCCCCTTTCTGGGCCCCCAAAATCCTGTTAGACTGCATCAAAAATAATTGGGCAAAGTTAAGGTATTCATTGTTTAGCATGCAGTATAGGACCATGAGCTCCGCGTCTCTGAGGGAGCTGTTCTCTTTCCTGGCGAAGAAGGTATGGGCCAGGATCGCTCGGACCATCCGGAAAACTGGGTTCCGGATCATAGAGGCCTTACAGTCTCCCGATGCCCAGCTTGGGCTTCCGTCGGCGCAGATATGGGGCCAGAAAGTCTTGCTATCGTAGCCCCTTGGTTTGTTGTACCTCCCCAGGTTGACAACTCTGAACGCCCTGTTGATCTCCTTTGTTGAAATGGTTCTATCTTGATTTTCGGCCCGGAAGGTGGCGCCGGTGGGCTCAGTTCTCCCTTTCGTGGTGATCTCAAGAGTAGACAAGATCTCCAGGGTGAACCTTGTGAACATCGGGGCATCGAGCTCCAGCAGGGGTGCCCAACCAATGTTAGAAAATAGCTCCTTCACGTTATCATAGAGCCCCATTGCCTTCATTGCATCAGTGTCAGGGTAGCAGGTGCCTTCGACCCCTCTTTCGGCCAAAACTTTGAACGTGTTGATCATGCCCACATCTCGGATCCCGGTGATCCCATAGGAGTCAGGGTTAGTACGACGGCGAGGTGCCATATTCCTACAAATGAAAAACATGCATATTATCCACCGTGAAACAGGAAAGCAATAAACGTACACGAATTAAAAAAAAACTGACACAATTGATACTAAATCAAATAACTAATGCCAAAATCCTAAGTTCAACTGAAGCCTAACCACACCATCATCAACTCAACTCATCTTCAACTTCAAACCACAAAAGCGTCTCCACACACCCGATCCCAAGGAGTCGGCACAAGTATATATCCATAAAGATCCCCCAAATTAACAAGTATATGCAACATAACCAACAATGTAACAATGCACACATTTGAAGATCACAAATTAACAACAAAACATCCTCTCCATAGGATATATAAGCAATGAATTCAAACTTCACAATAATCATCACCACAATGCAATGTAGGTAAATAAACATGAATATAAAGACATAATAACTTATAAATTGAAATTAACTGTGAGAAACGACGAGGACTTACCTGGAAATCGACGAGAATTGACAAGAACTTGAAAAACCTAGTAATTTGGGGATTATCGGATTTTTGACCAAATTGGGGCAAACCACTCGGATAGGAAGCCTCCAAATGCCGTGGGTAATGATTGTTTGAAAGGAATTTGCGAGAAAATAAAAGATGGAAGAGAGATTGAGGAAAGAAATTTCGAAAATGTGGGAGTTTGAGTGAGAAATTGAGTGAAAATGGGTTTAGGATCAAAAATTCGCGTATAAAGAGACATAACCGGCGACCTGGCTACCCGAACGGCGATCGCCGGGTATGTAACTGGGTCGCCGAGTATGTCACGAACCAAATTTCGAAAAAATGCACACCCGGCGACCCACCCAACATAACCGGCGATCGCCGGTTATGGTTTCGGGTCGCCGTTTGTGCTGCGTACCTGAATTTCTTTTGACGGGGTGATCGGCGACCCGATTACCCGATCGGCGATCGCCGGTTGTGTCACGTACACCTCCGTTTTTGACCCTGTTTCCTGCGTCCAATAAACTCAACACCCAAACGTGAACGCAACTATGGAAAATGGCGAGATTACTCAAATTAAATGTAACACGGACTCAACAACACAACGAAAGACCTTAAATTAACCAAAAACGAATTGGGTTGCCTCCCAATAAGTGCTTCGTTTAACGTCTGTAGCTAGACAATCCAGTACATACTACGGTTCAGATAGATAAAGAGCATAAACAACTAAACTACTTTCAGATTGATAGTAAAGCTTCACCCTATGGCCATTGACCGTGAAGTGTGTGCCATCAGATCCTACTAATTCTAGTGTCCCATTTGAATTCACATGCTTAATAGGAAAGGGACCGGACCATCTAGATTTCAGTTTACCAGGAAATAAACGTAAGCGCGAGTTAAAGAGCAATACCTGATCCCCTGGACTGAAGTTGCGGCTGCGGATGCGCCTGTCATGAAACCGTTTAGCTCGCTCCTTGTAGAGCTTGGAACTCTCATATGCCTCTGTCCGAAATTCCTCCAACTCTGTCAACTGGATGCATCGTTGTTCAGACGCAGTCTTCAGGTCCCAATTGATTTTCTTCACAGCCCAGAAGGCTTTATGCTCCAACTCCACTGGCAGATGGCAAGATTTTCCGAATACCAACTGATATGGTGACATACCAATTGGGGTCTTGAAAGCAATCCTGTATGCCCACAGAGCATCATCCAATCGCATTGCCCAATCCTTCCTGGATACTACAGACTTCTCCAGGATTTGCTTGATTTCCCTATTAGCTAACTCAGCTTGCCCATTGGCCTGGGGGTGATATGGAGAAGTAATTTTGTGATGCACTCCATATTTTGCTAACAGACTCCCCAACCACTTGTTCTTGAAGTGTGACCCTCCATCACTCAGCAGTGCTGGCGGCGCTCCGAAGCGTGTCAAAATGTTCTTCTGAAGGAATTTCAGAACCACCTTGGAATCGCTGGTAATTGTGGGAATGGCTTCAACCCACCGAGTCATATAGTCTACCGCCAACAGGATAAACTGATATCCATGGGACTTAGGGAATGGTCCCATGAAATCAATGCCCCAAACGTCAAAGGGCTCAATCTCCAACATATATCGCTGTGGCATCTCGTCCCATTTCGAGATGGTCCCCATCCTCTGGCATCTGTCACAGCTAGCCACAAATTTCTGACAGTCGCGGTAAATAGTAGGCCAATAAAATCCGCTGGTAAGGATTTTCATGGCTGTCCTATTCGCCGCACAGTGGCCTCCATATGGGGACAAATGACAGTCCCCCATTATCGGCTCTCGCTCAGTCATCTCTACACACCGCCTAATCACCATGTCAGCACAGCGGCGGTAAAGGAAAGGCTCATCCCAGTAGTAGAACTTGCAGTCATGTAGAAACTTCCTCTTCTGGTGTGAGGACAGATCAGGTGGTAGAACACCTGCGACCAGAAAGTTGACCAGATCCATGTACCAGGGGTCCACCTTCTTAAGAGCCAATAATTGTTCGTCCGGGAACACTTCAGAAATCCGGATCCTTGGGTCATCTCCTTCCACTGGGTTATCTAGCCTTGACAAGTGGTCCGCTACCACATTTTCGCACCCCTTTCGATCCTTGATCTCTATATCAAACTCCTGCAGTAGCAGGATCCACCGAATCAGTCTCGGCTTGGCTTCCTTCTTCGCGAACAAATAACGGATCGCAGCATGATCCGTATACACTATTGTCTTCGCCCCAACCAAGTATGCCTGAAATTTGTCGAAGGCAAATACCACCGCCAGAAGCTCTTTCTCCGTAGTGGTGTAGTTCACTTGAGCCTCATCCAGAGTCTTGCTGGCGTAGTGTATGACTCGGAAAATTTTGTTCCTCGTCTGCCCCAAAGCAGCTCCAACGGCTGTGTCACTGGCGTCGCACATTAAGATGAATGGCTCAGACCAGTCTGGAGAAATGAGAATCGGGGCGGTCGTCAAGGCCAGCTTCAGCTTCTCAAAAGCCTGTAAACAATTTTCATCAAAAACAAATTTTGTATCTTTCATAAGCAAAGAGCTGAGAGGTTTAGAGATTTTTGAAAACTCCCTGATAAACCTCCGGTAGAAGCCTGCATGTCCCAAGAAGCTTCGAACTGATTTCTCGTTCGTAGGTGGAGGTAATTTCGAGATTGCCACAATCTTTGCTCGATCCACTTCCAAACCTGCAGCAGAAACCTTATGGCCAAAAACTATCCCTTCCCTAACCATAAAATGGCATTTCTCCCAATTCAAAACAAGGTTAGTATCTTGGCATCGATGCAGAACAATAGTCAGGTTTTCCAAACAGTTATCAAATGAATGACCAAACACTGAAAAGTCATCCATAAATACTTCCATAATATTTTCTACCAGCCCATTAAAAATAGACATCATACATCTTTGAAAAGTAGCAGGAGCATTACACAATCCAAAAGACATACGCCTATAAGCAAAAATTCCATAAGGGCAAGTAAATGCAGACTTGTTCTGATCCTCAGGAGCTATCACTATTTGGTTATATCCAGAATAACCATCTAGAAAGCAGTAAAACTCATACCCAGCTAGTCTATCCAACATTTGATCAATAAAAGGGAGAGGAAAGTGATCCTTACGTGTAGCACTGTTAAGTGCTCTGTAGTCTATGCACATCCTCCAGCCTGTGACAGGCCGGTGAGCGATTTCCTGGCCGCTCTCGTCTTTGATGACTGTCGTCCCCCCTTTCTTGGCCACTACTTGGGTGGGGCTTACCCATTCACTGTCTGAGATGGCGTAGATCATCCCAGCATCCAGCAGCTTTATTACTTCCTTCCGCACCACTTCCTGCATAATTGGATTAAGCCTTCGTTGCGGTTGCACCTTAGGCTTATATCCATCTTCGAGTAAGATCCTGTGCATACAAATAGAAGGGCTAATACCCTTGATGTCAGACAACGACCACCCAATAGCAGATTGGTGGTCTCTCAATACCCTCAGTAATCTATCCAATTGACAAGTAGATAAAGTAGCAGAAACAATTACCGGGTATGTGTCATTTTCGCCCAAGTAAGCATACCTCAAGTGGTCTGGCAGTGGTTTGAGCTCTAGCACTGGTGGCTCCTTCTTTCTCTCTGGATTCAGCGCCTTTCGTCGCGCTTCCTCTTCTTCCTCCTCGCTCCTCAACTTCAGAAAATTGGCGCTCTCCACCTTGTTCTTCTCACCTGCAGCATCCAATGCTAGAACAGACTCTAGCAACTCATCACACGCATCATACAGGTCATCACAAGGATAAACAGAATTTTGCACCCCATAATCTAAGGAATCAGTAGAAATAAATAAAGGGTCACAAGGATACAAAACCTGAACCATGTCGCACTCCTCATAGCAGTCATCAGAGTCGTGTCGCTCCATGGCTTTGTAAATGGAGAAAGTAATTTTCTCGTCATTCACTCTTAAGGTGAGCTCACCCTTCTTCACATCTATGAGGGCGTCAGCAGTGTGGAGGAAAGGTCTTCCAAGGATCAACGGGATATTGCGGTCTTCCTCCATGTCCAAGACCACAAAATCAGCTGGGAAAATAAATTCCCCTACTTTCACTAGCACGTCTTCAACTCCCCCTTTCGGGTAGTTCACAGAACGATCCGCCATCTGAAGTCTGATGGTAGTCGGTTTGATGTTGCCGATCTGGAGCTTCTTAAAAATTGACAGAGGCATCAGATTGATGCTAGCCCCCGAGTCACAAAGGACCTGCTCAAAGCTCTGCCCCCCAATCACGCAGGTGATCGAGAAGCACCCAGGATGTGATCTTTTGATCGGCATCTTCTTCTGAATTATAGCGCTGCATTCTTCGAAGAGGTTCACTGTCTCGAACGCGCCAAAGGGCTTCTTCTGGGTAACCATATCTTTCAGAAATTTCATGTACCCAGGGATCTCCTGTACCACTTCAATCAAAGGAAGATTGATGTGGATCTTCTTCATGTGCTCCAAGAAACGCATATACCTCTCCTCCTTCTGCTTCTTGGCGAACCTTTGTGGGAAAGGTACAGCAACAGGACCAGCTGATTTGGATCTGTCTTCAGGACAGATCTCTTTACCCTTCTCAGTATGTTCTTCTTCAGGAAGAATAGGGTCAGACTGTACAACTTCAGGTTGCACAGGTATGTTAGGGGGCATAGATGGCCCCTCATAACCTTTACCACTGCGGGTGGTAATGGCATTACACTGGTCCTTGGGATTCACCACAGTGTTGCTCGGAAAGTGTCCCGGAGTATGCTGGCTGCCAATTGCGTTGGCTATCTGGGAAATCTGTGTGTCTATCTGCTTCATGTGCTTTCCCATTTCCCCCATATTATTCTGTAGCTGAGCAATTTCTCCATCTGTCTTCGTAGGCTTCGCATTGGAGACTGCGATGAATTGAGTCAGGAGCTCCCTCATGCTTGGCTCCTTTGGCTCGTTAGTTGCTCCATGATTTGCAGCAAACCCAGGTGGAGGCTGTAGAGCATTGTTCGGATTCCCATAAGAGAAGTTGGGATGATTCCGATTGTTGGGATGATATACCATGTTCCCCGATGGATACCCTCGATTGTTGTTGAAGTTCCTCTGGTTCACATAGTTTGCATCCTCCATTTGCATCTCATTAACCTGCTCATAGCTTTGCTGAGGTAGATTATTTTCCAATTTGGTGATGCGAGTCTCCAGCAATTTAGTGGAAGCAGCCACTTCTTTCCTCATCAGCTTTATCTCAGCAGCTATATCTCCAGTATCATCAACTGCTGCTACCCTGTGATCTCCCCTATCCGCTGGCCAGTTGTATTCGCTTTTCGCCATCACTTCCAGTAATTCTAACCCTTCCTGTGGTGGTTTAGCAGTCAGTGACCCTCCAGCTGAGGCATTCACATGCTTCTGGGTCTCCCTGTCCAGGCCTCGATAGAAATGGCACATCTGTTGTTTCTCAGTGAAACCATGGCAGGGGCAAGAACGTAGGAGATCTTTGTAGCGTTCCCAAGCCTCGTACAGTGACTCCCCAGAAAACTGTCTGAACTGAGAGATCTGGGTCTGTAACTGGATCGTCTTGCTGGGTGGGAAGAACTGAATCAGAAACAGCTTGCATAATTCTTCCCATGTTGAGATCTCGTTGCAGTTCAACGTCATGTACCACGACAAGGCTCTGTCGCGCAATGTGAAGTGGAACAGGTGCAACCGAATATAGTCGATAGGCACCTGATTCTGGTTAACTGTATCGCAGAGCAGCAGGAATCTCTGAACGTGTAAATGAGGGTCCTCAGATGGTAGTCCCCCATACTGGTTCTGCTGGGCTGTATGTATCAGACCAGTTTTCAGTTCAAAGTTCGGTGTGTCCACCTTCAATCCGAAATCAGCATTACGATGCCTGTCAGTCATAGGCTCGTACATCTCATCAACAGTGGGCACTCTCCGGGCTTCAGGAGCCTGATTCTCTTGAAGTCGTAGATTCATCTCTTGGAGCTGCCTCTGCAGCTCAGCTATCTGTGCCGCTTGATTTTCAGCCATTGCGAATTCTAACTTTCTTCTTGCGGTGTTTCTTCGGCAAGTAGACTCGATTTCCGAATCGAAAGGCTCAGCGGGTGGACCTTTTGCTCTGGTTCGCATATACTACCTGCAGAGAAACAGAAAGTGAATGGCACAGAAAGGAAATAAAATCTAAAATAAAATGCGTAAAGTAAAATCCTAGAGTAATTAGCGTAATATCAGAATTAGTGTCAATTATAAATCTATGCAGTCCCCGGCAACGGCGCCAAAAACTTGATAGCGCGTTTCGCAACGCGCTAAAGCTGCAAGTGTACAGACCACTGCAGAGGGCAAGTAATAATTTATCGAATCTCA
>JAPKLW010010687.1:0-11142 GCA_026898455.1 Plectranthus barbatus | reverse complement strand
TCTTACTTCCTCTATTTTTTTATCATTCTTGCATAACTATTTGATCTTTTTTGTTGGCATGTAAACCAAATTGATCTACTTGGAGTATTTATCTTTTGAAGCTTTGATATATCCATTGATTCGATCCCTAAGCATGATCTCTACCTTTGTTTGTCCTATGGCATGATTTCAAAACTCCTATACTTAATTTGAGGTTCGGTATTGAGCTAAGATGTTATGTCTCCATACATAGTGTCACCTTGGAAGTCTTGATTAAAATTGTATTTATATTCATCTTTTCAAACTTCTTTGATGTTATGCTTCAATTTATATTTCTTTCAAATCATTAAAGCCATATTATTTCAAAACAAGAATTCGCTTCCGCTTAAAATTTCGAAAAATTGTTTTAAAACTATTAAATCCCTTAGCGTGCTTTGGTAGCACGTGGGATTGTCGCATAGGCCCGGTTTGTGGGCGCGACAGAAGGTGGTATCAGAGCCTAGGTTTATTTGCTCTATACCGGAACCTCATTGTAATCGAGGTCTCCAATTGATTGCATGCTTACTTGCTATTCGATGTTTCTTTGTTTTGCTTCTCACTTGAAATAATTGTTGAATCAAGCATGCCTACTTTTTCCTTTTTCTCCTTTGATTTCCTTGCGCCTTATATGCCTTCATTTGTTTTAGCATGATTAATGGTATTTGATTTTCCTTTGACTCCTTGAAATTGAATTCTCCCATTTGTTTTAGCATGCTTAGTTGCTTCTTACTTTCATTGCCTTCGAAATACTTATTGTCGTCTTGATCAAACATGTCTTATTACTTTGTCCTCCTTTGAGCATGTAAATCTTTCTTTTGATTCAAGCATGCCTAGTTGTATCAAGTCCTTCTTGTCTTCTTTGATTTAGAACAACTCACTTGTACGAACATGCTTCTATTTCTACCCTTGGTACTTGTACTCTCTCATGAGCACCTTGTTGACTTGTTGTTTCTTGAAGCTTAATGTCCTTCTATGATTAACACTTTGAGATCATGATCAACATGTCTTTTTGAAATCAATCGTGTGATTAACTTGATGCCATATGAGATCATGCCTTATTCCTTGAACATGACATTCCTTTGAAGCATGAACATGCCACTTGAAATCGACTTTCCTTGAGATGATTCTTTTTGTTATGCCTATTGCTTGAGTTATTGATCATGCAAACTATTTGAACCCCATTGTTGATTAATCAAGTGCTCTAAAATCCCACAACGCCCCACACCGTCGCCAAAGCCGAGGTACGCAATATAAGCTTATGATTATAGATTTTGTGTTGAAAACCATACCGATTTTGAGGAGTAAATTTATAGCATTATGAACTTGTCGAAGCTTATGATTAAGATAATTATGTATGATTTAATTTGAAGCATGAGGTTCATGATTGAGTATGGAACATATGGTCAAATGAGGAAATAGGGATATTTACATACTTATGTGAACGACTTGACAACTTCACTCATATTGAGTATTATTTTGAATTGTATTTGTTTATATGTGATGGGCTATTTGAATAAACGATTCTAAATAGGCTATAACACAAGAGAATCTTGTGAAAATGCCAAATGGATAACCATGAATTATTTGAACAAGATGGTAATGGAAACCATTATACCGATGTGAAACATCTCCACCTTTTCTACCTTATTTGATTATTTAGTCAATTATTTATATGATAAACTAATTCCGCATCGATTCTATTAAATGCAGCCATGTTTAGGAATATCGTAGGGAGGAGGATCCGAGAAGAAGCTCGACGAGGAGCCATGCTTGACATATATTTCAACACTAACTACTCCGTAGAGCCGAATGTGCGCTCACTTGTGAACAAGTATTGCAATAATTGGATCAATGTAGAAGAATATGGGATTGATGATGCTAGGGCAATCCTAAGGCTAATGGAAGTGCTACCTCACTCATGGCGCACTTGGGCTTGGGCACAAGCAAAGTGGTATATGAGAGCACACCCGGACCGGAATATGATATTCGCCGATGCCGAAGGTATGATGGAGTTGATATGGAATAGGGATGATGAGTTTGGGGCACCTCCAAATGAACCTTATGGCGAAGAACCGAGGCTACCGCCGGAGTACGATGAGAACATAACTACATTCATTGTAGATGGAATTCAGGGAAGACCACCACCAAGAGTGTACCGACTAGCAAGAGCTGAAATGTACCCCGATGAAGCACCGCCCCAATCACCTCCCCACAATAATCTCATTGAAATTCCGAATGAGGAAGAAGAAGAGGATCCCGAGGAAGAAGAGGAACTGGAAGAAGAGCCCGAAGAAGAGGGTGACTTCCAAGAAGGGGATGAAGAAATGCAAGAACCAAATGACGACCAAGAGACGTGGGAAGAGCTAGGTGATTTGAATGGGTGGGAAAATGGCGAGTTGCAATTTATAAACGTCGCACCTCCACCGGAAGATGGTGGAGAACCATTGAATGGGCAAATAGCTGAGCCCGTTGGAGGTGTAGTCGGCCACGAGGATAACAATGAGGAGGCATGGAACATGTTTGATGAAGTGCATCATCACTTTGCACAAGAGGCAGCAATGCACTTGCCCGGATGGGAATCGGATGAGGAAGTGATTAACCCCTGAACGAGAATGACTAAGAAACATCTTT
Organism: Plectranthus barbatus; assembly: GCA_026898455.1. Lineage (NCBI taxonomy): Eukaryota > Viridiplantae > Streptophyta > Magnoliopsida > Lamiales > Lamiaceae > Plectranthus > Plectranthus barbatus. The sequence goes on along the minus strand of JAPKLW010010687.1, from coordinate 8,493 downwards.
TGACGTAGTATTCGTAGCAAACTAATCTAACGCTATTGTATTTTTGTATTTCATTTGCGTAAGTTATGTAACTCGAACAAGCCAAGTGACGTAGATCGATTCCTATCGAATTAATTTTGTCGAGCGTAATGAAAAATCCAAAATTTTGAGGTAGAATACCATGTGTGGGTGATGTTTGCGAATTCAAGATGGTCCAACAAAATCAACGAGTACATTAACGGCTTTTTGGAAGATTTCGTAGAACGGGAAGAACACTTCCGTGTCAAGCAAGAAAGGTACCTCACGACCGATTAATGTCGCATGCGATAGCGGAGAACATTAACCTTATACATTTTCTAGCAAGAATACATCCAAAAGAGGTGAGAAATACATCAAAATTTGGCCCTTGGAATGCGATCGGCGACCCGTAAAGCGAAACGGCGATCGCCGATTATGTAAATAAGTCGCTGAGTCTGTCCCGTGAGCAAAATGCAAATTTTTACAAGATCGGCGATCCAGTCGCAAATTCGGCGACCGCCGATTATGTAAGTTCAGTCGTCGTTTCTGTCCTGTATGCAAATGTTGAAATTTACAAAATTGGCGATCCATATGCAAGAACGGCGATCGCCGAGTTTGTAACCTAGATCGTCGTTTACGTCATTTTGATGCTTTTTGCATTTTTTTTCTCGATCTTTTCTCATTGCGTTCCCTTCCCAATGCATATGAACATCATTTGACACCTTAACACCTTATTATAAATTATAAACAACGTAATTATTCGTGGATTTCATAGGACATCGACGAGTAGAAATAATTAGCCCTTGACTTATCAAGAAAGAAGCGTGGGATGCTAAACCATTTAAGTAAGGTTATGTATGCGGGAAAATTTCATATATATATATATATAACAAGTTACAACCTTATGATATGTAATGGTGTGATAAACGATTGGCCTATGTCATGATTATGCGTACTTGCTTGCATGAGATCTTGAGAAATGAGATGAACGAAAGGAAGTATCATACAATGACTAAAATGGAATGGCAATTTAGGCCACTTGACCCCTTGTAACTAATGAAACATTTATATCTTATTAGAATGCCGCCCCGAGGACGACCCTGTGCCAGAGCTGCACCACAAGTTGAGGTTGAAGCACCACCACCACCTCCAAGAAGGATTGGAGAAATTTTCGCTCAACAGAGGCCACCAACTTACGATGGCACCGAAAGCCCAGAAAAGGTCGCAATTTAGGTCAAGGGAATGGAACGGATCTTTCGTTTCCTAGAATGCACTGAGGCTGAGAAGATGATATGTGTACCATATCAGCTGCAAGGGGAAGCAGACTATTGGTGGGAGAGTCATCTGAGTACGCTCACCGAGGAACAAGGAGGATTTCAAAACCAATCTGTTTGAGAGGTACATCCAAGTGACCTACAGGTTGGAGAAGGAAACTGAGTTCCTAAATCTGAAACAAGGACGTGACTCAGTGACAGAATATGACCGCAAATTCTGTGCGCTATCGCGCTATGCTCCTAATCAGGTGGATACAGATGTTAAGAAATCCATAAGATTTCGATCAGGATTGAGACCAGAAATACAAACTGCTCTAGCTTGTTTGGAGGGACTGACATACAAAGCTGCCTTGAGTAGAGCACTAGCCGTTGAATCGACACTGCCTAAGAATCTTAACATCCAGGCCTCTTCCAGTCAACAACCTCGAATTGACAACAAGAGGAAGTTTGAGCAAACACAACACCGTGACTTTAGGCCAAACCATCTGCCCCAGAGGAAACAGTGGCAGGATAATCAGAGATTCCAACCGAGAAATCAGTTAGCCCAGCCAGCTCTGCCAGTCACTCGATCTACTGCTCCTACCCCAAGTAACTGTGGCCGTTGTGGGAGGGAGCATTTGGGACAGAATTTCCCAGCAAGAAACAACACCTGCTACCATTGTGGAAGGATTGGACATTTTGCTGCTAAATGCCGAAATGTGGGACAGAATAATTACCAGACCAACTATACTCAATATCCACAATCTCAACGGGGAAATCGGACTGGAGCCGGGCAAAACCGACCACCACCATTAAGGAACAACGCTCCACAGCAGAACCACCCAAGAAATCCCCCTCAATCCCAGGCAAATCGTCGGGGAAAAGCATTCCGTCTAACACAAGAGACGACAAAGGGGAAGAAGCCCGAGAACCTCACAGGTATCTGCAAAATCTTAGACGTACCTATTACTGTGTTATTTGACACTGGAGCTTCACATTATTTCATATCTCAAGCATGTGTAGAACTACTAAGGTTAGAAAGTGAAGGAAAGGAAAATACACTAGACGTCATAACTCCTACCGGAGAAACTGTACCAATAACCTCGTGTTGTCCGAACTTAAAAGTCGAACTAGGATTCGATGTCATCACTATTAAGAACTTGAACATAATGGACCTAGCAGGCGTTGATGTTATACTTAGAATGGACTGGCTGACCGAAAACCAAGCAGTAATAGTTTGTAAGGAGAGAAAAATCTCGTTCAAGAATACCGCAGGAGGGATTGCAAATTTCTTTGGTTTCCATAGGGAAAGAAGAGTACCCGTTGTGTCCGCATTATGCGCGCTAAAGGAATTAAAGAAAGAAGGCAGTCAAGCCTATCTTGTTTGGCTTGAAGAAGATGAGAGCAAGGTGAAAGAGATCCACAATGTTCCTATAGTACGAGAATTTGAGGATGTGTTTCCCCAAGAATTACCTGGTTTGCCACCTAACCGTCAGTTGGAATTTACTATAGAACTGGAACCCGGTGCGGCGCCCGTGTCGAAGGCACCGTATAGGATGGCACCAAAGGAGTTACAAGAGATAAAGGTCCAATTACAAGAACTCTTAGATCTTGGATTCATAAGACCTAGTGTTTCGCTCTGGGGAGCACCAGTATTGTTTGTAAAGAAGAAGGAGGGATCTTTACGTATGTGTATCGACTACAGAGAGTTGAACAAACTTACGTTGAAAAACAAATATCCTTTGCCTAGAATAGATGATCTATTCAACCAACTTAAGGGAGCCGGAGTTTTCTCCAAGATCGATCTTAAATCAGGCTACCATCAGTTGAAGATTCGGGAAGAAGATATACCAAAGATTGCTTTTCGAACAAGATATGGGCATTACGAGTTCACTGTGATGACATTTGGGCTAACCAATGCACCAGCAGTATTCATGGACTTGATGAATCGGGTCTTTCACCCATACCTCAACCGCTTTGTCGTAGTATTTATTGATGATATATTGATCTATTCTAAAGGAGAAGAAGAACATAAAAAGCACCTCTGCATTGTCCTAGAGACCTTGAGGACTGAGAAATTATATGCCAAGTTCAGTAAATGCGCTTTCTGGCTCGAAGAAGTCATGCTCTTAGGACACGTTATCTCCGCTGAAGGAATAAAAGTAGATTTCAATAAGATCCAAGCGATCCAAGAATGGAAGTCACCAAAGAACCCTAATGAGATTAGGAGTTTCTTAGGCCTCGCAGGCTACTATCGACGCTATATTGAAGGATTCTCGAAGATAGCAAGGCCAATGACCCAATTACTGAAAAAAGGTACGAAGTACGAGTGGTCTGAAGCTTGTGAAAAGAGCTTCCAAAAGTTAAAGGATTGCTAACCACTGCACCTGTTTTAGTTGTACCCGAAGATGGGAAAGACTTTGAAGTCTACACAGACACATCTAAGAGTGGATTGGGATGCGTGCTAATGCAAGGCGGGAAAGTGATAGCTTATGCTTCACGACAAATAAGACCTCATGAACTTAACTACCCGACACACGATCTGGAACTAGCTGATGTAGTTCATGCACTGAAGATTTGGAGGCACCATTTGTATGGTGTCAAGTGTGCAATCTTCACTGACCACAAGAGTCTGAAATATTTCTTCGAACAGAAGGAGTTAACTATGAGACAAAGAAGATGGTTGGAATTAGTCAAGGATTATGACTTGACCATCCAATACCACCCAGGCAAGGCTAACACTGCTGCCGATGCACTAAGCCGGAAGAACTATGCTAGTGTAACATACATGACCACCACAGGAAGTGATGTAAATTGCTTAACGACTGAAAGAGAGTTGATAAGGGAATTTGAGAAATTGAGACTTGAGGTTATTATGCCGACTAAAGTTACAGAAAGTGGAAGCTTAGCCACTATGGTGATGATTCTTGACTTGAGACAGAGGATCATCGATGCACAGAGAGAGAGTGCGCAATTGGAGAAAATTAGAATGAAGGTCCGCCGTGGAGAAGAGAGGAACTTCACAGAAGCGGCTGACAATGCCCTACTCTACAAGGGAAGAATTTGTGTCCCAGATAATGAGGATATCAAGAAGACGATCCTAAAGGAAGCACATGATGCCCATATGTCGCTCATCCCGGAGGAAATAAAATGTACCAAGATTTGAAACATTCCTTCTGGTGGGAAGGGATGAAATGGGATGTAGCTGAATACGTGGAGAATTTTTTGACCTATCATTAGGTTAAAATGCTTCATCAATGCCCTTACGGTAAACTGCAACCTTTAGAAATACCTGAATGGAAATGGGAGCACATAACAATGGACTTTGTGACGAATCTACCCCAGACTTCTAGAAGAAATACTAGTATTTGGGTGATCGTAGACCGATTAAAAAAGAGTGTTCATTTCTTACCCGTGCAAACTACTTATGGAGCTAAAAGATTGGCACAGATCTATGTGAGAGAAATAGTCCGATTGCATGGAATATCGAACTCCATAACTTCTGATAGAGATGCCAAATTTACATCCAGGTTTTGGATGAGTTTACAAAGAGAGTTGGGAACTCAACTGAATTTTAGCACCGCATACCACCCACAGTCTGATGGACAATCAGAAAGAACGATACAAGTCCTCGAAGACATGCTGAGAGTCGTAGTACTCGACCAAGGAATGAATTGGGGGCAAGTCTTACCGCTGGTTGAATTTGCATACAACAATAGCTACCAGTCGACCATCAAAATGGCCCCGTTTGAGGCACTCTACGGTAGAAAGTGTAAATCACCCCTTTACTGGGATGAAATAGGCGAGAGAAAAGCACTTGGTCCGGAAGCAGTCGAGAACATGATTCAGTCAGTCCGACAGATTAAACTAAGAATCAAGGAGGCTCAGGACCGGCAAAAGTCATACGCCGACACTCGACGAAGTGAGCTCAAGTTTGAATTAGGGGATAGAGTTTTCTTGAAAGTATCTCCCTCGAAGGGAATCACTCGTTTTGGAATGCAAGGGAAACTGAAACGAAGTTTTATCGGACCTTTTGAGATCTTAGAAATTGTTGGCCCAGTAGCATATCGATTGGCATTGCCGCCGAGCATGAGCAATGTCCACAATGTGTTCCATGTATCGCAACTCCGAAAGTATGTCTATGATCCGAGACACGTAATACACCATCAATAAGTGGACGTACAACCGAACTTATGTTTTCTCGAAAAGCCTGCAGCCATTCTAGACCGAAAAGTCCAGGAACTGCGCACAAAGAAAATCCCCATGGTAAAAGTACTATGGAGCCAACATGAACTGGAAGAAGCCACATGGGAACTTGAAGAGAAGATGAAGACACAATATCCGGAACTATTCCTTTAAAATCTTACAATTTTCAGGACGAAAATTTTTGTAAGTGGGGTAGGATGTAACACCCCGTATTTTCTGCTACTATTTTGCTAAATAATTATGATACATTTGGGCTAAATTAATTACGAGCGCAACCATATTTAATTTTGAAGCCCAATTAGGCCCATTTAAATATATGTATGGATTGAGGCCCAAATTTCCACATTGGAGTTTATTTCAAAGACCAACTTAGGTCTTCATTTTATGATTTAACTCGATAATGAGCAAATATTCGAGAATAATTCCAAGGTAAAATTCCGGAAATCATTTCCCTACTATTTTTCCTAAGTCTTCGGCTCTATGTGATTAATATGGGAAGATTATGTTAGTTTAAATCATATGTTACAAGTTGGAGATAAATAAATTAGGGAATTACAAGTATAGCCCTCCTAAATAAACATCACCTAATAAGACAAGTAAGGGTATACTAGTAATCAAATAATGATGAATAGATTAAATAGAAAATTAATTATATTGATGGTAAAAGACCTTTGAGGACTACCTAAGGGGTGCCAAACAAATATCTTGGAGGTAAAGGTGTAAAAAGTTGAAGCCATCATGAGCTAGTGCATGGAGAATTGAAACTAGGCAATCATGCATGAAAGTTTAAAGCAACACTCCACCTCTTCCTTTCCCCTCACTCCCATCGGTTGTCACCATTTCCCCCTCCATATATTCTCATCATTTCACTTCCTTCAACCTCACTCAAAACCTCCATGGATGAACACCAAGTACAACCCCTAAGTTAGCCAAGAACACCTCCCATATCACCTCAAATTACCACAATAATAGCATAAAGCTTCTCTACACACCTTCCTCTATCCAAATATCTTAAAAGCCCTATCATTCTAACACTTTGTAAACTCGACCATGGCTGAAAATTGAAGATCTATGGAGCCATGAAGGAGATCTAGAAGGCAACAAAGAGCTAGGAGCAAAGAGAGAGCAAGTTGGAGCCTCAAACCCCCCATTTTCAAAATTTTGGAGGAGGAACCCAAATCTGAAATTAAAACCTTCAAGTAACCTCTATCTACCCTCTTTAGACCCTTATAAGCATGAATATGATATTGCATGTATGGTCAAGACACACCCTCTTAAGTTTCAAGCCATATAGTGAACTAGGTTTGACATGACGCTTAATAATAGTGGCAACTCATGTTGAACTAGTGATTATTAATGATATAAATCTTGCTTGAATGTTATGGCTGAGATCTAAGATATATGATGATGCTATGAAGTGTTTGGTGTCTGAAATTATGGATATATGATGATATATGATGATAAGCCACGAAATTGATGAAAGCATGATCTAATGAGACATGCTGTGAATGAACTGTGTAGTGAACAGAGATGTTTGGTTGTGGCAGATGGATCAAATGGCGTCCTATTGAGCTGAAAATAAAATATTTTGTACCTAAATGTCTTAGGAAGATAATGGATTTGGTTTCATGTCAAAATGTTGTGTGGTCTGAAAGTTATGCATTCTACAAAAATATGTGTCAAACTGTGTTGCATTGTGATAAATGGTTTTGAAACTGTAGTTAGGCATGTTAGAAAATTCTCCAATTTTACACATAAGTGGTAGACCCATTTCTGAACATGCATGTAAAATTTCAAGTCATTATCATGAGTAATTTGGCCGAAATGAATTTTCGAAGTTGAACCCCTGTTTCAGCCATAGCCCAAAAACACCCAGTAAATACTAACTCCCCCAGCTCATATCTTCTAAACGACAAATGATTTTCATGAGCCGTCAAATGGAGCATATCTATTCTGAAATCTAGTTTTTGCATGTCGAATTTCATACTTTAATTCCCTGTAAATCTGAAATGGCAGTGTTTTGAAAGTGACATTATTCTAGGGTGCATGCCTAGGAATTTCAAGACTAAAATGCATGAAGCCTTTCTCATGACTTTATCCAACTATTCTCCCAACCTTAGCAAACATGTTCATAACATACTTGATTATTATTAAGTACATTGTATGACTAATTGCATCTTAATGCTAGGACATAGATGTCTAGAGAGTCTCATCTTACATATGTCCTTGATATAGAATAATTATGAAAGCATGCATGGAATTGAATCAACACACCTAGTAATTAAATGATATAAATCTAGGTGTTGGAGATCTTGGAAAGGAAGCCTCCACTAGTGGAATCAAGTAAGCCAACTCTACAACAAGATAAGGTGGGCACTACTTTATCTAAAAACTTGTTTTCCAAAATGTTTTATCAAATGATGATGAATGTTTTGTTTTGAATGTTTGGAACACCGTAAAATGTTTTGGTGCCTTGACAATGCATGATTTGCTTGGAGGGCTCAGCCCATAAATGTATGAATGAATTTACACAATTATGAATTTATGATATTATTGCGGAGGAATAAGGTGGGAAAGGGGAATGGAGGGCTCAGCCCATATATACATGAATGCATGATTTGTTTGGAGGGCTCAACCCACATATGTATGCTCGATTGCCTAATTTATTGAATAATTCGTTCGGAGGGCTCAGCCCATAAATTCATGATCATTTGTTAATGGCACCACAAATGAAAAGAGTTGTGCAACCATGTGAGATGAATTGTTTTGGCATGCATGAGCAAATGATTTTATAAAACCCTCATGTTATGCTTGTGTGAGACGGTGATTCCAAAATATATGTATGTATTGTTTTCTGGACGACGTGTCCACTGGGTACATTTGTGTACTTAGCCCCTGCATGTGTTTTCCCTACATGTAGGTACATGGTGATGGTGATGGCGGGTGCGTTGTGGCGATTGTGGGAAGAAGTGGTTCAATATGAACCTATATTAATAAATGTGTACTTGGCATGTAAATCTTACTTCCTCTATTTTTT
>JAPKLW010010685.1:0-11142 GCA_026898455.1 Plectranthus barbatus | reverse complement strand
GTGAGAAATGAGAATAAATCTCAATCATCCAATCTTGCATATCAACAGTCAAGATTAAAAAAAAAAATTGTATTCATTATATGCAATAAAATGTTCATTATTTCATTTTAAGGCTAATTTTGTAATCTTTTTTCTCTCTTCTCTAATTAAATAATTAAGAACTTTAAATAATCATAACTAATTCGATTTAAACTATTTTCTCACGTATTATATAACGTATTATATATCGAACTGAAGATAATTTTATTACCTTTAAAACAAAATCCCTATTGCATATATTTGATTAATAAAAACGAAAACAAAAATTAGTGATTCTACACCTAAATCACGTACCATTGCGCAGATTTTCGTATAATGAATGAAATTGTACTTAAAATTAATAATAATGTAGAATAAATGAACTCTATTAATAATAAAATATATTATATTCTTTCATAAAATGCATATTTGATAACGATATAATGAACACAGGTAAAAAGAAAATGGAGAAATTTTAAGATAAAATGACATGAACATGTAATATTTTGTTTAAACCCTTTTACTTTTAAAATGATCGGAATGCCCTTTTTAAGAAATAGCACAAATATTTATGATTCTAAACTTATTTTATTTATTCTCTTTTGTATTATTTATATTTCTAGTATTTCTCCTTTGCGTTGCACAAAATTATTCAATTTACGTATTGTTAATAAGTTATAAATGTATTAAGCGTTTGATTTTAGTAAACCAATGTATGTCACATATAGGTGTAAATATTATCTATATAATGTAAAATAAATTAAAAAGTTATAATCAAAATTCAATAAAAAAAATTAAATTGTTGTTCCCACATTTTATATTTTTTTAACATATAAATAATACTGATTTATGTAACATAAAAAATCAAACTAATATACTCACAGTTTACATATTGTAGCATAAAATAAAAAATATTAAATTAAATAAAATAGAAAAATCAAACTAATGTACCGATATTTAAAAGTTAATCATTTGAGTTCTTTTACTAATTTAAATTAAAATTATATAATAACATGGCTATAATTTTATACATAAATTTCTATATTATATAATATAATTACATTGGTGAGTTGCTCATTATTCGTTGTAGTATATATTATATATAATTCACTATTTTAAATTATAAAAAGTAATTAATTTGCACCGGATATAAAAACTAATACATAAGTTATATAAAATCATTGTATAAGTATCTATATATGTAATAAATCTAATGATTTGATATTAATCTATCTTATTAATTTATTAATATTATCAAATTTTACTATTTTATGATGTTTGAGAATTTTAAATCACAATAATTTTGCTGGTAATCATCATTCAATTTTGTATGTTATTATATAAATTTAGTTACCGAAACTATATAAATTATTAAATTATAAACTGTTGAGAAAGATAAATTATTTTGCTGATAATTAATTGAGATAGTTGTTTATTATCATAGAATATATAAATTGAGAATAAGATTGTCTATATTTATAGGACAAAATAAATTATTATGATTAGTTTTAATAGATAATTGTTTAATTAGTCATGATGTATTTACATAAAACAAAATATTTTTTTTTGGTACAATAACCGTTCCCGCCATTTTATTTTCTAACCACTTCTTTGCTTTAGTATATATATAGATTTTGATTCTTTATTTTTAAGTTGTGCAAATAAAAACACTCAATGTAATAAAATAAATACAAAAAAGATTTGTTAATATTTATCTTGGATTTATTGGATTACGTAAATTCTTAAATATTTAATTTATAATATATTATAAGTAAAATTCCACTTACATAAATTTAATAAATTCTAATTATTTCTTAAATGCAAAGGACATTTTTATTAATTATCACATACTGTACCATAAATAATTTCATTATAATATTAGTTATTTAGAAATTAATAATATGATAATTAAATATAAAAACGAATTATCGAGTATGGAAATAATTAAACACTGAAGGTAATAATTAAATATCAAAATGTGGATAATAAGATTATTAAAATTAAAAGATCAGATTAATTATTCTATTAATGATAATTATTTTATTAAGAATTCTAACAAACTTATAAAACGTGAAATTTATAATAAACCCAAGATAGCGCAATAAGTTTACATCAATTTGAAAACATCGCTTATAAGAAATAGAATTTATGTACGTGAAATTATATTTATAATATATTATAAATTATATATTTAAAGTTTTACATAATCAAATAAATCCAAAATAAACATAAAAAATATTTTGCGCACCTTTTATTATGTTGAGTATTATTATTTGCACAAATAGAAAATATAAAGTCAAAATAATATAAGTAAAATACTTGATAAAAAAATAAAATAAACTTAGAATTATAAAATATTTGTACTCTCACTTAAAAAGAGAATACTAGTTATTTTAAGAGTCAAGGGGCTTAAGTGAGCCAATTTTAAAAGTTAAAGAGTTTAATTGACCCAAATAGTTACATAGGGGCTAGTTTGATCCTGCCAAAATAGTCGAAGGGTTAAATTGACCCTTATCCTTAAATACAACACAATGAGATTACAATTATTTCATTGTATTTCAGTACAATAAAATTCACATGTTCACCTTTCAAAGGTTCATTTTAAGAAAGAGTTTAAAATATTTTGAGCCACGAATAAGATAATAATCCGTTTGAATAAATATGATAAAAAATATTCAATTAAATTAAGAACATATTTCAATCTATAATTTTTCATATTTATAACAATATTTTCCATATCATATAAGATATGCATATCTATATTTTGGTACACACAATCTTTACTTATTAGAGAAATTATACATTATTTTTTCGTAATGTACTATTAATGCAGGTTTGCTTAGATAGTTTTGAAGATAAAATATCGTAAGTACAATAACATCGAATTTACTTTTTAATGCATAACAATTGAGATAAAATGAAGAATGATTAAGATAAAATCCATGTCACATGAATAAAATAACATCAGAATTACCAATTTGCCCATAATGAAAAAAATTAGGATAAAATGTCGATTTTTATTTTAAAATTTAATTTGGATCATTGATTATGTTAAATCAATGATCGCAATTTATTCTCATTTCTCATGTTTAGACTCGGAGTTCCACAACACAGCCAAGCCATAATCAACGACACAAGTACACTCATGCGCGCAGGTGATCTTCCACCCTAGAAGAAGATATTTTGCATGCATAGTCAGTTATCATCTCAAGTTAGTTTGCAAGTTGTTATTCTGTTATTTTCTTCTTTCCTTCTGATTGTATATAATCACTCAAACACTCAGTTTGGTTACACGATGGAGAAATAAAACACTTCAAAATAAAAATTTCTTCTCTCTACTTTTACATTCTCTACATGAGGTGTTTCGAGAAAATAGGCTGAAGCCTTTTTTCATTAGATAGAGAGTTTACAAACTATTCACAGAATTGTGTTCGGTAAGCTCTGCCTATTGCATCGCCAACTTCACTTATTTATAGCAAAAGGAAATGGGTCAAAGTTACTACTTTGCCCTTACAATTATTATTTTAGCTACATCTTAGCTGTCTTTTTGGGACCACAAAACGCGTTGCTGTAAATCAATCCGCGCTTTCTTTAAAGTAGGTGGAGGGTCCACCACGTGGTCTTCCGCCCCGCGTGTTGATCCGCTAGCTCCTCTTCCTCTTCCTCTTCCTCGTCCTCGTCCTCGTCCTCGTCCTCGTCCTCTGGCAGTCTGCCGACTTGGACCCACTAGTGGCATAGGAATGATGTCACTTGATCGGATTGATGTCACTTGGTCTTCCGCTCCGCGTGTTGATCCGCAAGCTCCTCTTCCTCGTGCTCTTCCTCTGGCAGTATGCATAGGAATGATGTCATTTGGTCGGACAAGATAGGTTTCTTCTTTTTTCTCTTGGTTAAGATGGTTTACCAAGGCTTCATTGACCTTTTGGAGGTGTATCTCTGATGCTTCCTTCAGAGATGCGTCTTCTTCTTCTTCATTGGCTTCTTCTTCCGCGACGATCATCCTTTCAAGAGTTCTTTGAGAGATTTGGAAGCTCTTGTGTTTGAACATCGTATTCCAATTCTCGATTCTTTCACTGTCTTCTGCAGAAATTCTCCGACTGGATGCATACATCATCTTTTGATCTCGATCATAGATGACTCTAATATTAGCCCTGTTTTTAAGGCTTCTGAGATGATCTGATACTTCCCTTAGACTGAATATCCTGAGGTCATCGATCTCTGAGCTTGTGAGATCTGTCTGCTCGAATTCGATCTGAAGAGGGACTTTGAGGTTTAAAGTAGATACTCCTGCTTTGATCACATGATATGGGTGGTAGAAGATGTCTCCTTCCCAATCTGGAATTGTGCTGAAGACCTTAAAAAAGGCTTCTTTGTGTGTGGGAATGGAATTCCCATACTTTGTGAACCCATGGTACAATGAACCAAGAGCTACAAACATCTTGTAATTCGCCTTTGGGTAGATTATCCCGACGAGACCTGCTTCAAGGAACATTTTAAGCTTTAATTCGTTAATTCTGGAATTAACATTTAGCTTTACCATTCCTGCACGGTTGTCATAGTAGGGTACAGCTCCTTCTGCAGCTGTCATCCTCCTTGCTTGATTGTAGATGTTTTTCCAATTTTCCATCAAAATGGTAGGAACAATTGGATCTGTTGGTATAGGCTTTGCAATCTGCTTGCCTTTGTTGTTTCCTATGATTTCTTCTTCTGAATCAACCTTAAGTGGTTGTTTTTCAAGTGCTACCTGTGAGATTGGTAGTTTTGCATCAGAGCATTCTGATTCTTGTTGTTTCAGAATCTCTAATTCTGCTTTGAGGATCTGCTCTTCTAGATACAGCTTTTGTTTCTGCACTTTTAGCAGTCTAAGTTCAAGCTCAGCTCTGGAACTGGAACTCATCTCTCCTTTCCTTCTCTTGTTAGGAAGTCCGCTAGGCAATTAGTTTCTCCTGGAATATGTTCGACTTTGTAGTCGTATTGTTGCAACTTTAGCTGCCACCTGATCAATCTGGGTCTCCGATTGTCTGGTTCTGGATGGGTGGTACGGTAGATGTGAGAAAGAATGAGAAATGAATTGAAATGGATTTGTGTTTTCTCTTTTCTCAATTGATATCAGATAAGATTCATAATAAATTTTCCACCACCCACACTCATCATTTCATGGCAAATGGTGGATTTCTTAATGGCGAAGAATGCCACGTGGCATAATCTTATTTGCCATGGATCCGGTTCTTTTGTGTATTCAAATTTCGTTAATCAACCTTCCTGGATTCCTAATTTGACATACATTGTCCAAGTTGAAAAATGGACATCCACAGAAATATCCTAAATGACGAGATCTACTCGTTGGTGTGATTCCACAATTTTTGGAATTATCGCATTTTGACTCCGAACTTAATAGTTCAAAAAAATCACAGAATATTCCTTGAACATCAGAATCTCAATCCGATTGTTTCTAAACTTTCCATAAATCAATCTCAAGCAATCCCCAGCTCGGTGAAAGAAACGGAGTATTTGGGTGCGAGTTGTCAATCTAAACGTATTAAAATACTTTAGGAACCATAATTCATCATGCTCGGATTTCTTACGTAAATATGTCTGTATGGCTACTTTGGGTTCCTCAAAACATATCCATAGGCATTTTGTTTGCATGAAACGGACATGCATGCAACAACGTGTGTTGATAATTGACTTACGAGCAATTAAACAATAATTGCAATTGTTTCCTTTATTTTAATCAATTAATTAAGATTAATTCCGCTTAATTAATCCAGGAATATTACATTCACCCCACTAATCGCTGGAAAAATAACCAGACAAATTATAGTACAGCGACAAATAAATTTATAATACACCCTAAGGTGGTCGAACCCACAGAGACTGTATAACGACACTATCCTATGTACTAGCCATAGTTCTTAAACCATAGTTGTTTGAGCAATTGAAATAGGGGTTTTGGTTTTGAGATTTAAAGATAACAGTGCAGAAAATTAAAGATTTATGAAAACAATAATTAAAGATGCAGATTCCAGGTCAGATAATCTAATCATCAACATGCAAATTCATCAACTCAGCAATGAGGATTAATTCAGATTCATATGGATAAAATTCCTTGGTTAGACAATTAAACCCTAGATTACTATATTGTGACTATCTCCTCTCGGTCTCAAGAACACAATATTAGCCAATCTCGATAAATATCTAATTAAATCCTACAACTTGATTCTTCCTTTTGAGACAGAAAATAATTGCATTCAATTCTCTCTTCCTAATACTAATTTTCACCTCTCGGTCCTTCAATTAATAACTTTCAAATCCAGATTAATTTTCATCTCTCGATCCTTCATTAATTCTAGATTCGATTTGAATAAAAATCAAGAATTGAACCATGCTATTGAGTTGATTTATTCAAACATGCATCAGAAAGACTATCAAAGCCCTAGAACCTGCTAGGGTTTCTAGCCACAAAACATGACTTGAAATAAAATAAACATATTTTTAAAAATCATAAATTACCTTGTAAGGACAATAGGAACCTTCAAGGTCTTGGAAAAACTCCAATGTTACAATAAATCCTCAATAATAATGTGTATTTTTCGAGCCTAAAGAGTTTAGTATTTATAGAGAAGTGAAAACATCTAAACAGGATATTGGACTAAAATATCAAAAACATCCAAACAGGGACAAATTCCCTTCTCGGGCTTTTGTGTCGATTGACACAGGGTGTGTCGATCGACATGGAGGCAATGTGTTGAGCTACTTCACTCTCCATCTCGATTCAACTTCTTTGGCCTTCGTGTCGATCGACACTAACCGTGTCGATCGACATGGATGCAAACATGTCGAGCTCCCTTCTTGCAATGCTTCCGATCGACATCCGACCTCTGTGTCGGTCGACATACTCCATGTCAGTCAACACAGAGGTCCTGCTTCAGGATTTTGGCGCGTCTTCCAACTCGGTCGACTTCCCGTGTGTCAATCAAAGCAACAACTCTGCAATCTCGGCTCTTCTCTTTTCACTATTTGACCTCTTTTTAGCCTCAAATACCGACAAAACTCACCATCGAGAGCATAATATCCTCCAAAACACACTCATGCACGAAAACAACTAATAAACTAACCTAATTGCACTAAAATAAAGGAGAAAAAATGGATAAGTGAGTACAAATATGGGTTTATCAAACCCCCCAAACTTGAATGCTTGATTGTCCTCAATCAAAAGAAAAGAAAGAAAAGAAATCTTATGCAGTTGAAAGTGAAATGCACCACAAGATTCATCACAGTAAAGGATCAAAAATTCACATTACACAGGCAATTTGAAAGAGATAAGAAATCCATCAACTTCGGAAGACTCACAAGGAAGTGTTTCGCTCAATCACACAAGTGTTTGGGTTTTCAATGAAAGCACTCACAATGTATGAAGAAATTTCTACCATAGGCTTGCAAAATTTCTAGAATCTCCACTGCTCAAATGCACACAATTCAAGAATCAAAAAGGACTTATCATGAGGTTGTAATGTATGCTTTTTGTGAAAGGTAGGGAAATGTGGTCAACTGACTCAAAATCAACTCTAGTGCGTCCACCTCATCAATCTTAATTCACTCTATTCTCTTCATCTACCATTCTCCTCAAATTTTCAACACAAATCAAGGCTCTCTCTTTTTTCTCTCTTTTTTTTTCTTTTCTAATCCTTTTATGCTCTTATAGATGACAATTTTTTCTTTCCTTTGAGCTTATAAGGACACAAACACACTTTTTTTTTTAGAGCCTAACCCTCTTTAGTTTACCAATTTAAATTTTCTCATCCACCTATAACAATTACCCTTATTTCACCCAAATCCTACAGATAGGATACGAATCACCTTTTTCATAGCTCTCTCTCATAGACAAGACAGAACTATAATGTTTTTCTTAACTCATAGACCAAAAAAGAAAAAGTAACAGGCTCAAAGGGGCTATTCTAGGGATAAAATATAACAAGGGACAGTGTTTAGGATAATTTGGCTAACAAAGATGACCTAAAATCATTTTCTATCATTGTGCACACTATGCAGTCTCGAAACAGAACAAAAGCAAGTTCTAGAGAAATCAAAACATACATGCGAATCTCACATCAAACGAAAAAGGCTCAAATTCTCACTTGGGTTCAAAAATTTCTTCCTTAGTCAATTTCAATCTACTCAAACATCATGCAAGTGTAAGTTTCAATTTAATCCTATCATGCGGTATTCTACATTCATAGGCAATCAACCACAATCAAAATCAAATCAAACTCATCCTTAATCGATTTCAAACTCACAATCAGTTCAAATAGGTTAAAAAACTCAATAAGAAGTTTTCCTCACACTATATCCTTATTTTTTTTCTAGGCAAAAATTTAAATAACACAAATAAAAGAAAGCAATAAAAAAGATAAAAAAGTTCGAACTTCTTGTCCACATCCCCCCAAACTTATTTCGAACTCGGAGAGTTAGAAAAAATTTGAAAATCAGACAAGAATAAGAACTAGTGCCTGACTGTTGATCTCAGACATCAACGTTTTTATCAACCAGAGGAATCAGCGCTGCGCGACGAAGTTTTGAGGCTGCTGGCACTCTGTGTCGATCGACAGGGGCCATGCCGATTGACACAGAGCCTTCATGTCGACTCCTTTCTTGGGTCGAAGTGTAGCTCCGTCATGACCTCTGTGTCGATCGACATCAGGCATGTCGATCGATACAGAGGTCGATCCTCTATTTTTATCCCGAAAATAAACAAGAAAAAATAGATGATCGAAAAAGTAAAACAAAACAAAAGAAATCAAAATAAAGCAGATAAAAGTTGGGTTACCTGCCAACAAGTGCTTTAGTTAACGTCGTAGCTCGACGGTACCTCTTTTTCTCAAATCCATGGCGGATGAGTGCGGACTCTCCTTCCTCGGGCATCAACCATGTAGACCAACCGATCTTGAATGATAGCAGTGAGCTCGGGGTGAGATGGTGTAATTGACAATTTTGCCATCTCATTCCCTCGCTCCCATTCAATTGCAGCTCGGTCTTCTCTTTCTTCCTCGGACTCCTCTTCATCCTTGTCAGAGTCTTCAATGGAGGTGATCCTATTGCATTCAGATTGCTGCCGGCTTCTGTAGAGCTTGAATGTAATCCTCTCATCGTTTGCTCGTAATGTGATCTCTCCTCCTCGGTAGTCAATTAGAGCAGCGCTCGTGTCCAAGAATTCTTGTCTCAGTATGATAGGTGTGCTGCCATCCTCCTTCATGTCCAAGACTACAAAATCTGTAGGGAAAATTAGATGACCCACACGAATGAGAACATCCTCTAATATACCTTTTGGGCGAGACACAGATCGGTCCGCCATCTGCAGTGTGATAGTAGTCGGCCTCAGTTCTCCAATGTTGAGGCGCCTGAAAATGGAGTAAGGCATCAGATTGATGCTGGCACCAGTGTCGCACAACACCTGTTGAAACTCGATCCCCCCGATCTCGACTGGAATCGAGAAGCATCCTGGATCACTCCTCTTGATTGGGATCTTCTTCTTAGGAGTAGGTTGCACTGCTCATGAAGCTTCACAGTTGAATTCTCCACAAAGTGTTTCTTCTCACTCATCAGCTTGCAGAGATACTTCATGTAGCCCGGGATCTCTCTCAAGGCCTTGATCAATGGTAAGTTAATACTTACCTACTTCAAGTTGTCCACAAATCTCGAGAACTTGGAATCCTCTTTTTGTTTGCTGAACCGCTGAGGAAAGGGCATCGGAGGTGTTGGAACAACTTTGGAATTTGAATTGTTGAGATGGGGAGTCCTCTGTGTCGGTCGAGATGCAGGTGTGTCGACCGGTCCTCTGTGTCGACCGACAGGGGCTGTGTAGGTCGACACACCCCCCGAATCCTTGTCGGTCGATTCATCCTCATCGCTCAACATGTCAACCTCCTGTTATCCTCTGTGTCGATCGACATGGGGTGTGTCGGTCGAAATAAAGGGCATTCCTGCGGGAATTTCCTCTTCTCCCCCATACTCGTTCTCGGGCATTTTTGGGCCTGTGTAGCTGGTTCCGGACCTCAGTTTGATTGCCTTGCACTCCTTTTGATTCTTGGGGTTCACTTCGGTGGTGCTCGGCAACTTCCCTTGCTTGTGTTGCGCACCAAGTGAGGTGGCAATTTGACTGACCTGCGTCTTGATTATCTGCACATGTTTGCCAAGTCTGTCCACTTTGGTGTTGACCCCTGCCACTTCTTGCTCAATTTTACCAACCTGGTAGTTAGAAGCTTTGATGAACTTTTGTAGCACCTCGTCAAGGCTCTCCTTCTTCTTCTCCACAATCTCACCATTCTGCACATCGAATCCTGGTGGAGGGTGTTCAGCACCTTCAGGCTGAGCATAGGAAAATCCAGGATGAGCTCTTTGTGGGTAGTGCTGGTATCCCCCTTGCCTGTACTGATTCTGATAATCTCCTCGGTTCATTTAGTTCACGTCGGCGACGGGATAAACCTGTGCAACAGAAACACTAGCACTAGATGTCAGTTTCTCCATCTCCCCCTTGAGCTTTTCGATCTCCTTCTCGAGGTTGTCATCTTCCTTCTTCTCCATAGCTCTGACTTGAGGTCTCCTTGGATTGGCCCATTGTTGAGTGGGCAAGGCCATCTTCTTGAACAATTTGAGGGCTTTTTCAGGTGACTTTCTCATCAAAGAATCCCCGGCTGCATTGTCCACCGACTCTTGAGTTCTTTCATTCATCCCTCTGTAGAAGATGTGAGCCAGCTCCTCACTGTCGACTCCATGGTTAGAAGATTTTTGGGCATGTTTTATGGGATCTATTCAAATTGACTTTCAATTGTGAAGCGACTGTTTTTGCTCGAGTCCTAGTTTTTTATTTCCTCGAATTGGCCTTGGATTTAGATGGATAATGTACTTCAGTCCTCGCATAATGGGATGTATTATTGTATCATGCCGTTTGGTTTTTTAAAGGAGTTTGTTTAGATGTAATTTACTTCAGTTATTGAACTGAGGGTCTAGGTGTGATTTCGATCATATATTCATATCCAGAACCATTTCAGCGGTGCAAGAATATGTCTAGGTGTGATTTCGATCATATATTCATATCCAGAACCAGAAGGTGATCATTCTCCCAAA
>JAPKLW010010684.1:0-11144 GCA_026898455.1 Plectranthus barbatus | reverse complement strand
AATTTGGAAGAGGCTCTATCCCATTGGAGAAAGCCTACCGATAAATCCGGGTTGGGATTTAAAACAAATTTGAGCACAAACCAACCCGAACAACTCACTGCTGGTAAGGGTAAGGGCAAAGTGGTAAATGCATCAGCACCAGCTGGTAATACCAATCAGTCCCGTATGGCTGATCAGCATAGGAATCATAAGACCAGATTCATAGGTGAGTCATCACGACAAAAACCTCAACTGGCAAAATCCTCTGCTGACAGGACGCCAGCACACCCTAGGACGCAGACTAAGCCGAATAATTCTAAGGCAATGAAGTCCGCATCAGCTACCAGTGGAATCCGACAGCCAGCACCAACTGTCAAGAGAATCCACACACAACCTCGTCAGTATGCCAATCACCAGCATACTTACAGGGGATCCCAATCTCAGAGAAACTCTGAGAGAAGGATAATGCCTGATAGGAGGAATACCTATCAGAGGCCTGAGCCCAATCACAAGTTTTCTCAAAGGGCTGTGAAGGCTAGCCATGGTGGTCCACACTCTCAGAGACCACGAAGGCAACACAATCAACCGGAAAAATATTTCCGAAACTCTCAGCGGACGAATACTTCCAAAGGAGTTACACACATAGCCACACCTTCCCAAACCAAACTCACGCATTACTTCAAAAGGAAGGGAAAGGCTACTAATGATATCAGCAAGGGTAAAACCGAGCTGAAAATCACTAAAGTCTGGATTCCAAAAGGAATAATTCAGCGATCTAACCCTGCAGGACCCGCAGATGATCGGGGACCTAAATAAATTCTATCTCTTTCTTGCAGGTACAGGATCATGCAACACAGCTTCAGAGATCGAGCGAGTGGATCCTAGATAGTGGATGCTCGGCTCACATGACTGGTGAAGAGGTTTTGTTTACAGATCTCACCAAGGTCAAAGGACCTCCAGTTATATTTGGTGATAAATCAAAGGGCAGAGTTATTGGCAAGGGCTGCATCGAGAAGAACGATGTCAGAATCATAAATGTATCCCTCGTTACCAATCTCAAGCACAACCTCGTGAGTATCAGTCAGCTGAGCGAAAGTGGATACACAATTTCCTTTGAGGAATCAGAGTGCCAGATCAAGGACAAGAAGACTGGCGAGATCAAGCTGAGAGGTATTCGGAAAGGAGGGCTATATATCGTCGACTGGCAAAGCGGGAGGACAGATTCATGCTTCGTGGCCACCAGTTCTATGGAAACAAACTGGCTGTGGCACAAAAGGTTGAGTCACCTGAATTTCAGAACTATCAACTACCTGGCCAAGCATGATCTTGTGGATGGACTTCCCAAGGGAGTGTTCAAGAAGGAAGGGATTTGCAAAGCATGCCAGCAGGGCAAACAAACAAAGAAGTCCTTCAAGAACCAGGCGCCAGTCTGCCCCAGTACCAGCCGGGTACTCGAGTTGCTACATATGGATCTCTTTGGACCAATAGCACCTCAAACCATTGGAGGAAGACGTTATTCGTTGGTGGTAGTCGATGACTACTCGCGCTATACCTGGGTAAAGCTTCTCAGAACCAAGGATGAAGTGAAGATCATTCTTCCAGATTTGATCATCAAAGCACAGAAACAGAGAGAAACTATGGTAAAGCGGATACGGTCAGACAATGGGACAGAATTCTGCAACAGTCTGCTGATGGATTTCTGCGCGGAAGCCGGCATCAAGCATGAAAGATCTAGACCAAGGCAACCGCAGGAAAATGGACTGGCAGAACGTAGGAACAGGACGCTGAAAGAAGCGGTCCGATCCATGCTGGCAGAATCCGGATTAGGACAGAGTTTCTGGGGAGAAGCGTTGGTGACGGCCTGCTACACTCAGAATAGAAGCGGGATCAACGATAGACTCCACAAAACTCCCTACGAAGTTTATTTTGGTCGTAAGTCTTCTATAGCTCATCTCCGTGCTTTCGGTTCACCATGTTATATCCATAATAATGGTAAGTCAAAGTTAAATACTTTTTTGCCTAAGGCTGATGAGGGTGTCTTCGTCGGATATGGACATCCCTCTCACAAGGGCTATAGAGTATTCAACAAGACCACCAAACTTGTGGAAATAACATGCAATGTTGTTTTTGATGAAGCTACTTTAGTGCGCAGGACATTACGACAACTGGCTGAAGATGTTCCTGAGGTCAATGATGTCATTGATCAGCTGGGCAGGAATCCTTCCAATGCTCAACCAACTGGTTTGACTAGACCTATGACTGGATCATCTTCACAACCAGTTTCCTCGGTTGCCCATCAGCAATTCGGGAGGGTCGGTGATGCAATTGACCTTGCTGAGACCTTACACTCAATCTCCCTGAGTGGAACTAGCAATAATCCAGGGGGAATTCTGACTGGGATCTTTGAGTCAGAAGACAGCGATGAACCAGCTGGAATGGATGCACCAGCTGACGGTGACAACATCACAGAAGGCTCAGGAAATCAGTCAGATAGTGGAGCTGATGAAGAGATTATTCCGCCTGGTGAAGGTCAACCACCAGTTACAATTACAGCTCCGACTGGTGAAGATCTGGAAGCACCAGTCATCAGGACAGAAGAACCAATCTCACAGCCAACACCAGAAGACTCTCATCTTCCCAAATGGCTGAGAGATCACCCATCCGATGCTATTCTCGGTAATCCGGAAGGTTCTGTCCAGACTCGACACGGCAGTGCGCTTCTGACTTGTTTTATTTCTCAAATGGAACCTACTTCCATAGGAGTTGCGCTAGAATCTGCCGATTGGATCAATGCCATGCAAGAAGAACTTGCGGAATTCACTCGCAACAATGTTTGGGACTTGGTAGAGAGACCATCACATCAGTCAGTGATTGGCACCAAGTGGGTTTTCAAGAACAAGCGAGATGAGGATGGCATTGTAATCGGAAACAAAGCTCGATTAGTCGCCAAAGGTTACAAGCAGTGTGAAGGCATCGACTTCGACGAGACCTTCGCACCAGTTGCAAGAATGGAGGCGATACGGCTGTTCCTTGCGTATGCAGCGTATCATGGATTCACGGTATTCCAGATGGACGTGAAGAGCGCCTTCTTGAATGGCGAGTTAAAGGAGGAGGTATATGTCGAACAACCTCCAGGCTTTGAAGTAGGCACCAAAGTGTACAAGCTGAGAAAGGCCCTGTATGGATTGAAACAGGCGCCCAGGGCTTGGTACGAAACGCTGTCACAGTTCCTGATCCGTAATGGATTTCGGAAAGGAAAGATCGATAGGACTCTCTTCCTCATCAAGGATGCTGATGATATGCTAATGGTGCAGATATATGTCGATGACATTATATTCGGGTCAAAGAATATGTCTCTCTGCGAGAAGTTTTCTCAATTGATGCAGAACTCATTTCAGATGAGTATGATGGGCAAATTAACATACTTCCTAGGACTCCAGGTCCAGCAGTCAGCTGATGGGATTTTCATTAATCAGCGGAAGTATACCAAGGACTTAATTCAGAAATATTGCCCAGAGAAGACTAAGACCCTCAGAATACCGATGAGCCCCAGTTGTCAGATCTCTCTTGATGAACAAGGGGAATCGGTTGATCCTACCAGCTACAGAGGTATTATTGGATCACTTCTCTATCTGACAGCCAGCAGACCCGACATTTCATTCTCAGTCGGAGTGTGTGCCAGATTTCAAGCCAATCCAAAAAGGTCACACATGGAAGCTGCTAAGAGAATAGTGAAATACCTCAAGGGGACTGAATCTCTTGGTATATGGTACCCCAGGCATGATGAGCTTACACTCATTGGGTATTCCGATTCAGATTTTGCTGGATGCCGTATAGATAGAAAAAGTACCAGTGGTACGTGTCAGTTTCTAGGACACAAGCTAATCAGCTGGTTTAGCAAGAAGCAACACTCTGTTGCTACATCTACCACTGAAGCTGAATATGTTGCCGCTGCCAATTGCTGTGCTCAAATTCTTTGGATCAAGCAACAACTGGAAGACTATGAAGTGGACACTGGTTGTGTATCCATCTATTGCGACAACAACAGCGCTATGTGCATAACGAAGAATCCGGTTCATCACTCTAGGACCAAGCACATAGATATCCGACATCACTTCATACGTGATCATGTCGAGAAGAAGGATATCAGCGTAGAATACATCAGAACCGAAGATCAACTGGCTGATATTTTCACCAAACCTTTGCCAGAAGCAAGATTCAAGGAGTTGTGCATCAAACTCGGTCTTTTGGAGATTGATGCGAGCCCTAGTGTTGAGGAAGAATGAGTCCCAGCTCTCATTCCGTTCTTGATTTTCTGAAGAATGCTGATTACGACTAAGTCCAAGTTCTTAGTCTTGATGTTTTCTTTGAGTGGTGTCTCAAGACCACAAGTGGTACCTACTGGCAGAACTTATCCCATAAATGACTAAGGAAATGAGTCCCAGCTCTCATTTCGAATTTGCCAGCAGCCAAATACGATCAGTCGAAGTAAAATTGGGTCCCAGCTCCCAATTCCAAGCGATGACTGATGACTTCTACTGAAATCCACTGACATATATCATAACAACACTCACGTTTTTAAAATGGTGAGGAAGTGAATTTCTTAAAGAGAAGATTATGCGGAATAAATTGAGTTTGGGCTCTCAATTCTCTCGATCTTTCAAGTTGTCAGCAGACAACTGGTGAAACTTCAACGACTGGTGAAAATTGAGTTCCAGCTCTCAATTTGTCTAAGTACACGGGCACCAGTTGTCGACTGGTAAGAAGGCCATACTGACAGAGGGAAGTATGCGACTGGTATATACTACTGATGACCAGTAGAGTCCCAGCTCTCAACTGACGATCTCTTGAAGACCAAGGGTCGTGCCAGCTGTCGCAGAAATGGCGGGATTGTTCAAATTGGTCTTGCGTGTGCATATCTTCGAATTTAATACGGCATTTAATGCCACATTTAATGCGCACAGTGACTGCGCAGCCAAACACAGGCACGCGACCAATCAGCGTGTGCCATGTCAGCTACACGCAATATCTCTCGTCACCACGACCACGCACGTCGCTACAGGGAATCGGGCCTGCTGATGACCATTGATTCTTCTTTCTACGAGTTCATCTCGTCCGTCTATTCCTGCATGGCTCGAGTATTTATATCCTACTTTCTTCATCGGATAAATCTTTATGATTCCTCAAACCTTCTGAACATTTGTTTTGTTCATCTTTCCATAACATTCCCTGCATTCATGGCATCTTCTTCCAACCCTGCTACTGATAATCCTTCTTCATCTTCCTCTGAGTCCTTAGACTTACCTTTAGCCGAATCTCACATGCCTACCTTCACAGGCATTGTGAAACAAGAAGACATCGATTACTCCTATCCCTTTAATAAACTTGTCCAGTTAAACAAAAAGGACACCCAACATCTCCTTTCC
Organism: Plectranthus barbatus; assembly: GCA_026898455.1. NCBI lineage: Eukaryota > Viridiplantae > Streptophyta > Magnoliopsida > Lamiales > Lamiaceae > Plectranthus > Plectranthus barbatus. Next base: position 5,739 of record JAPKLW010010684.1, on the reverse strand, counting down.
AACTCACAAATCCGGGCTGCGCAAGTCCAGAAGGAGAAAATTTTAAATGATAAGTTAGTCGAGAAACACTTTGGCCAAGAGCTGATGGAGATGATTGACAGGGAGCAGCTCCGACCATATCTGACAGCGGCTCCCAGAGTTTTCCACCCGCACATGGTTGCCGAGTTCTATGCTCGCGCAGTCATCGCTGATGACAGGAAATCCTTCACCACGTCGGTGTTCGGGAAACTGATCACCGTGGACGCAGAGTACCTGGCCAACCTTTTTGGGCTGAGGAGTACTGGTGAGGAGGTGGCGACGTATCACAAGGATGATACGGTGGAGTTCAGGCGGAGGTGGGCTGAATGGAAGAAGAAGGGGGTGACTATCTTCAAGACTGGCATGAAGAAGTCGGAGATGCGCGAATATTGGCAGATGGTCTGCGATATTGTCGTGCGCATGCTCCAGTGCGAGGTCGGCTCCTATGCCGAACTGAGCTTAAAGAAGTTCTCCGTCATGTGCGCACTGGTGGATGGCGTTTATGGCAACTGGGCCGAATTCATATTCGGGCGCCTACTGGAGAACATGGAGAGAAACAGTTCAGTGAAGGCGGAAGGGAAGTTCCTTCACGCCGTGTCGTTTGGGCTGCGGGTCAGCCACATCCTCGAAGTGGAGATGGGGGATTTGATCGACCAAGGAGAGCAGCTGGTTGGATCCGACTTCATCCCGGTCACAAGAGTCAAGCTTGCTGACCCGGATTACAAAAAGCCCCGACGACTGAAGGGCAAGAAGGCCGTCGATCCAGCTGAATCTGTGTCTGAGGAGGAGCCAGAACAGATATGGGAGGCAGCGCCAGCAGTTGCTCTCCCACTGACAGCTGAGGCCAAGACCGAACTGAAGAGGAAATTTGAGGTGGAATCTTTATTCACCTCAATGGAGCAAGCAGTGGCTGAGGAAACCAGTCAATTTCCATCTGCTGAGCCATCAGCACAGATGCCAGTCACCAGGTCTTCTCCAAAGAAGAAAGCCAAGGCTCACCAGCCCCAGGTGCCCCAGCCAGCTACTACCTATGATCCAGCATCAAAGAAGATATCTATACCAGTCAAGAAGTCCATCCTTGGACTGACTGAGGAGGAGACGATAGATAAAATGACCAGGAAAAGGAAAAGGGTCAAAACAAAAGCTCAAAAGCTGGTTGAGCAAGCTAAGAGGGACCACAATGCTTCTATTGTGAGGAAGAAGCAAGCAAAGGCAAGGCTGCAAGCCTTAGCCGACCAGCGGAGAAGGGAGGCAGAACTGGCAGCCCGCGATGAAGCCTTTGCTAGGATAAAGGCTGAGCATGATTCTCGACGTCAGGCGCAACTGGCGGAGCAAGTGCATCAGGTGGCCAAGGGCAAATGGGCAGTTGCCCAAACTTCAAGTGGCATGCCACCAGCACCAGCTCCAGGCCAGATCTTTTCTGACGAAACTTTCTCGCGCCTGATGGTCATGGGAGCTGAGGAGGACGTACTATCCCTGGTAGAGATGTACCGGCCGGAGGAGGATGTGACTGAACCGTCAGCTGACATTGGAAGAGCTGACGGGGGATCTTCTCAAGTCCCTCCACCCGTGCAAGGGGGTGGTGGAGGTAAGTCTGAAGACCCACTGGCCGTGCAAGGGGCCGCCAGTGGAGGAGTTGTTGAACGGGCGACCACCCCGGAAAAACTGGCGAGTTTCTCTGATCTAAGCTCTGACTTAGAGGTTGAGCCTGAGCCCGAAGAACATGACGGCATTATTATCACTGACTCATCTGAATCCATGGATAATGGACAACCTCAGACAGCAGAAGGGGCTCCTGAGTTATATCTCGGTGCTGAACCGATGCCCAGACTGTCGAGGAACCAGTACCGGTGCCAGCTGTGGAGAAGGCAGCTGACATGGAGACTACTGCTGGTGACGTCGCTGATGATCAACCTTCGCCAGACATCATCATTCCTGACGACGAATCACCACCAGTAGTACAGCACTCCAGGGTACAACGGATGGAGCCCAGGGATCTATTCCCTAATTTTGAAGCCGAGGCTCGTCTTCCTGCCAGTCGTCCACAAGTCTCAGAAGCATCTACATCTTCTGGACGACCAGCAGCATCTACACCAGCATCAGCACTACGTGTGAGATCAGAGGGGAGGTCTTACATGTTAGGTATCCATTTTCACTCACTCAACGATGAGGATACCTATCGTGCTAGGGTGACAGGGATTCACAGGTGGGAGCACCGTGGGGATCTGGCATTCCATAATTCACGAGTGCCTGAACCATCAGCATTCTTTATCATCCCCACCAGCGGTCTCCCTCACCAGTCGATCTATGCCTCGAGGATCCTTGACTGGTGCCTGCCCTTACAACCGGTGGAGTATTTCAATTTCTCCCTCTATGAGTATGCTGAGAACATCACAGCCGAGATGGAGAGGGCTGTTGATGAAGAGTTGGTCACCAGGTATGGGGACCTGAGTGATATTTTTGATGAAGAACTCTTTCTGGAGTTCCGGCGCTGGAGGATCTTTGACTGGTGCCAACGCCAGTTAAATGTGGAGAAGAACGCGGTCCTGTATGCCAGGCTTGGGCTTGGATACTGGCGATCAGAGGAGGCATGGGCCAACGAATTCATGGGCACTGAAGCTCACGGCCACCATCAGTTGTCGATTAGGCGAATCAAGCGCCGACTGAGGAAGATTGCTCTTTACCGACAACTGACTGGGACTTCAGGCCTTCCTCGGTCCAGAATGGTCAAGTTACCATTTCTCCAGTTCCAAAGCACCAGCCGCGGGTACCAGCTAATCTATGCTTTCAGACGCATAAAGGTACTCGTCTCTCTCCCCCGGATCCCTCCCTATTTCACTGTTCTCTTTGATATGGCTGCCAGCGCTCTGCTGGTAGACCACATTGTGGAGGAGGATCCCTCCAGAGGTAGGTGGCTGACCACTGCCGTCCCCACTGTTCCAATGATCATGGGCGATCTTGCCCCACCTCATCTGGACTGGCAGCTGGCTGTTTTCACAGAACCACCTGTTTTTGCACAAGGCCCGCCAGCATCAGCCAAGGTGCCCGCGGAGGAGCCCGCCCCAGTGGAGGTACCAGCTGATTCTGCACCAGCAATGGCTACTACCGCACCTGATGTGCCTTCTACATCCATGGAAGTATCTGCGGAGCCAATCTCTGAAGTTCATCCTCCTGCGCAACTTCTTGCTTACATCGACACCAGGATGGATCAACGTTTCGCCTCTTTCCAAGACCATGTAGAGCAACGATTTGAGTCCGTCACCGCCGGTGTTGCCACCTTTTTGGCGCGGATCCAAGAGGGGGAAAGGGCGCGAGCACTGGCTGAAGAGGAGAGAGCCAGAATTGCTGAGGAGGAGAGACGCCTTGCAGCTGAAGAGAGGAGAATTGCTGCTGAAGAGAGAGCAAGACATGGCCGCTCTTACTGAGATCCTGAGGTCTATCACCAGTGCTCGGACTCAGTCACCAGGATCATCTTCCATGCCATAGACTAGTCAGTTATCATTCACTGTACATGTAATTGCTAAATCTTTAATGGAATGTTAACTGACAAGTTGATGACAATCTCTAATTGTCCAACAATTGTCTAAGTTTTTACTTACCAACTGAATTTACACATCCAGTGTAATCAGCACCAGCACTCGTCTTGCATGTTTTAAATTTATTTACATGCTTATCTTTGTCAGATTTTTTTTCAGATTTGCTCAGATCTTAATTTCCATATTTTTTTTAAACGAGCATTATCTCTCCTAGTTTGAGGGGGAAGATTTTTAGTTAGAGCTGATGTTGAGGAAGTAATTTCGTGGGTTTAGATCTGATAAGTTTCACTTGTAAAACCCTAAAATTATCTGTAACTTTCCTCATCAGCTGAGTGCTCGCTGGTTAGGCTTTGATCGCACCAAAAAGGGGGAAATTGTTGGGAAATCTGTCTAAGGTTTCCTCCCTCAGTAGCTTATTTGTATAGATTGTAGTTTTGGTGGATCAAATCCTAAGTCCTACCAGCGTCAGTTGTCTCTAGATACCTCTAGATCTGGTCTTAAATGTAAAGTCCTGTTTAGGTCTTTGAGTTGTAAGTCGCAGCTGATCAAGACTCGTGCTGACACTGTTCACCAGCATGAGAAGCGCTTATGACTGGCTACTATTCACCAGTCGGGAAGGGTTTCATCAGCAGGCGGCTGACAAAGACTCGTGCTGACACTGTTCACCAGCATGAGAAGCGCTTATGACTGGGTACTATTCACCAGTTGGGAAGGGTTTCATCAGCAGGCGGCTGACAAATCTTACCAGCAGAATAAGTGTTCTTGCTTACACTATTCACCAGCGGTGATTTCACCAGTCATAGGAGATTCCAAGAAGAATTAACATCCAGACATTTGGTAGACTTAGATTATGCCAGGGCAAGTCACCAGCAGAGACTGCCAGCACAAGATCACCAGAATGATCTACCAGTCAGATGTTACCAGCAGAATTCCAGATTCTCTCTCCCAGCGCCGTAGAGACAAAAAGAAGATTCGCTGAGGAATCGACTGACAAAGTATGACTTTAAGGAAGGGGATACCTTAAAGTCTATCTATCACAAGACACCAGTCTTATTCCTCGGACTGACTAATAAAGCCGTTCTGACACAAAGAGATCTGTGTCAGATAAAGCGATCAAAGGTATGGATCCTTTCCGGAAAAACATACCTACCGCCGTCAGAAGGACATCCCAGGTCTGACACCTTTTTGGATGAGTCCAAACGGCTAGAAAGTTTGAATCAGATCCCGCGTCTATAAATACGTCGGAACCATCAACATTCAAACCCCCGAAATTCTTACGCACGAACTAGCAAAAACGCTGTCAAAATACTTACAGAACTTTCGAGGCTTTCCATAAGCTTTCCGTGTGTTGATTTATCAAACACGAGACTTCAAGTTTTACACTTGTAAGTTAAAGATCTCATTAGGTGTTCTTTCTCTTCCGAGAGAGTTCACAGCAGCTCCTGTGCATCCCAGCACTTGAGTTATTACGGGCGTACCTTGCCGTAGTGAGATTTACGTTCTTGGGAGAACTAAAACACCCAATTAGCTGAGGAGGTTGAAGTGACGTGCTCGCACTCCGCCAGCTGAGAAGAGTTGAAGAGGGAACCAGGACCGGGAGCGGTTGATCTAGTGAACTGGTGGACAAGGCATTCACCAGCTAGAGATAGATCGTAGGACACCTGTAACCGATTACTCTTAGTGAAATTTCCAGTGCTTTGACTGGAGAGTGGACGTAGATCGATTGATCGAACCACTATAAAAATCCTTTTGTTATTTATCAGCTTTCTGCTCTTCAGTCATATTTTAAAACCCAGCACTCAAGTGTTGGAGTATATTCTGAAACTGATAGATAACTGTGCAAACAAGGCTAAATATTCTAAGTTTTGATACACCAGCTGACAGGTCCCAGTCAGCGGTGTAACCAGCGTGCAAGAAAACATTTACTTTATCATTATTTCCGCTGCTAACGTTCATACTCTGAAAACCGGGACCAACAAGTGGTATCAGAGCGGTCGGTCATTCTAGACTGATCGCATATCTGAGTCGCTTAGGACCGAGATCCACATTTCCTTGCACTCTACTCTTTCTGTCTGTTGATTAGCTCAGGTACACAAGATGAATATTCCTAAGCTACCCAACTACAATCCTGACAAGCACGCAATGTGGCGAAAGAGGTCACTCATTCAACTGAAAAGTTTCCATC
>JAPKLW010010683.1:0-11144 GCA_026898455.1 Plectranthus barbatus | reverse complement strand
AAGTCGAGATCTAAAAATGCACAACGAGATGGAAGTTGATATCTCGTTCTTGACCTAAATTCAAATCGAATTCGAGGTCTCATAATGAAGTCGAGATCTCGAATTTTCATTTCGAGATCTTGAAATGACAATTCGAGATCTCGTCATGCATAAATCGAGATCTCATTATCTTTCCTAGGGCTCGCCGTCTGTAAATTTCTACCAAATTCGCCGGCAACATCATCCTATATCGTTTCTAGTCATAATTTATATGATATCTACATGAAATATGTAACTAATAAATTATATACATGATTGAACGCATATTCTAATATAAAAGCGTATAAAATTGATGGAAAAACAGGTATATATTCTACACATATTCGACGGAAAAATGTGAATGAGAAAATGTTTGATTCGAATTTTCCTCTTCTCCAGACATCGTTGTAAATTTTCTTTACTTACGTGGTAAATTTCAATGCTTTTCGAGATATAGAACAGCAACAATGGCGGTCGGTCAGGTTGGGGAGTCGATGAAAGAGATAGTTAGAGAGAGTGAGTGGTGTAAGTGGAGTAGTAAGTACAAAATAATTAATGTATAACATTTGAAATATTTATATTCTTTCTCCAACTATTGACAGAAGTGGTTAAAAATATTATGTTTTTAAACATGTGACTATAAAATATAATTACTTATCTATTGTGGCAATATAAATTTTGAGCTCATAATTTGTCATCTTTATTGGGAAATTGGTGTGTCATTTCTCTTGTCAAACTAATAAGCATAAAGTGTTTAAAGCTTCACACTCATGCCTCAGAATTAAAATAAAAAAAATTGAGCGAAAACCACCCTACATTAAGCGCGTGGATTATGTAGAACATAACTTTGCAATGACTGAGGTGGATGGATTCTTGGATAAACTAAATGCTGGGATCATTATCGAGGGGCATTTCAATATTCCTTTTCTTCCCCAATCAGAGATTCAAAAGTTGATGCATTGATCGAACCCTGCTCTGTTTGGAAAAGATAAAGAAGTTTTATCTGGTTTGAAGACTTGGTAGATCAGAAAATGGAGGCAGATATGATCAATCCGGATGATATTAACTGGTAGATTTTAATGGGTTCTTCATATTGTTTGTGTTCTAGCATTTTCACACTCTATTTCTTGATTCCAACTCGTATTTTATTTCTCAATTTAGAGATAAAACCCATGGATCTTACGTTTTTCTGGAATATGTCATGGGAACTCTGGGATTAGTTTTTGGTTAGTTATTATGTTCTGTGCACTCAATGAAAGAGTGAAAGATTGGATCTTTCTCCCAATCTGTTGAGGGAAAGTGAAGTAGACTACTTTTCGGAAGAATTATGTGCTGTGTTTTACTCTTTAATTGCCTACATTGATGGTTTGTGTAAAGATAATTGCAAGTTTTGGGGCAATTTATGCAGATTGATGATTGAGATGTGTCAGCTGTAAATGACTCTCTGCTTCTTATGATTTATGACTGTCATCTTTGTGGACTATTGATTATGGAATAGAAATCAAGATTTTAGTTTGTGCAGATATAGATCTTGATCGCCTTTCTGTATGTTTACTATGGGAATATATGTTGTTCTTGGCCTTTTGCTTCAAATCTGCATCTTCCTTGTTTGTGTGTTTGCTTGTGAAACCGTCGATTCTACTATTCTGGATACAGCATTGCTTTCTTGAACAAGAAACGGAAACTCGAAGATGAACTGCTAGGCATGCCTATGTCAAAGCATGCCTGCTGGGATCAAAGACTTGTATGTAACTATCCTTCTGATTCCACCATTGAGCCAAAGATGATGGGAGGTAGCATTTTCGTTGAATCCGAAGCAGAATCTGCAAGCAGCAGCAATAGCTTTACTGGTGATGATGACATGTCCATGCCTTCTCCACAACATGATGCTAAAACTCATCTTTCATACCCACAAGCATATGCATTTGCCCAAGACTCGTCTTCTCAGATTGGTCCATGTTCATCAGAGTGCAGATCAGCACCAAAACCAATCTCCGGGGAACTTGAGCCACCATCCATCTGTGAAGAACTTCATTGTCTCTATCGCGAATATGGTCTGAAACTGCCCGATAACTATGATCATCATCTCCAAGAATTTGGATGTGTGGATGAGGGTATTATTGATAATCAAGTCTACTCAAATGGGGCTGCTGGCAATAATTTCCTTCTTTCTTCCGGAAGGCGGCCTGTGAATCAAGGTAGCATTTGGCTTCACCTTAATAATTTCCTTCAACTATAACAAACTGAATACCTCGTGTGGTTGCAGATAGTGAAGAAGGGGCCAAGAAACTGACCATTGATAAGGAGTTTGAACTCTACTTCTCAGCACTTATGCTGTAACAGAAATAAGAAAATCTTGCAAGTTTTTATGTTGCATTGTATGTATTGATTCTTTTGGTGCGAGAACAAAGCTTGTCTTCTCTCTGTGTTGTATGATTGAATATAATCTTATATCGAATCCATGTTTTAAGCTTTCTCATCATCTGCTTTCTGTCCATATACATACCAACTCTATTAACACACAACTCTCTCCTCAACATTCACCCTTTTGCAAGAAAACCCGCCCCACCCCCATAACAGCTCGAACGGTTCCACCTCCTCCTATTCCACACGTGACTGTAGAGTGTAGGCCGGTGGGGGTGGGAGGTTGACTTTTGCAGAAAGGTCCAGCAAAGTTTGGTTCTTGCCTCCTTTCATCGCAAGCAGACAGAACTGAAACACCCATCAATTCATTCATTAACTGCTGCTAAACTCGGCCCACGCTGACTTTATTATTTCTCGGACTTATGTTCAAAAGTCAACCCCAAGCTTTCAGCCTTTCATCTACATGACTTTCAGCTAGCCTTGCCCTTCACTCAAGCAATTACACAATGGATACTGTTGAAGAAAACCACGTGTCGTTTCAAATTAAAAGCTTTTATAATTAATTACGTTAATGCCAACCGCTCTATGGAATTCTTTTGCTGTGTGGATCAAATTATATAACAAGTGTAAGGGTAAGTAATGTGGTTGACACAAATTAATAGATACCTACCTATATGCTCCAAGTTTAGCAGTTGACTCTTGTTATTACCCGAAATGTGAATGGTTTAGGTAAGCTTTATTTTGGTCCACCTTAAAGAATGCCCAAAAAATGTAATGACATTGACATGCAAAATAAAAATAAATAAATAACATTACTCTGCCTTTATAAATATAGGAATGCATATATATCTTATCACAATATCACAACAGGACAGGACGAATAAGCAAATATATAACAAGAAAAAAAACAGTGTAATTAACAATTTAAAAGAATACAAAACCATCCTATTTTTTCAAAGTTATTCAATAGAAGCACCTCAAGCTTTAATTTCTAGTTATTAATAATGAGATTAGCATATTCTTTTTACATGCATTATTAAATATAAAAATATATTAATAGAAACATAGAGAAGTAATTTGATTGATCTTGTTTGACACCTTAACAGAAGAGGAATTTTCAGAAGTCAAACTAGTCATGCAGAAGATTCCCCACAAATTAATGATTTCAAAAAGCTAAAAATAAAAATAAATAAATACTCACAGCCAGAGTTATATATAGAATGCATATAAACAACACCCTATCTCCAAGTTGATTCAGCATAGGTAGCAACAATCACCAACTAAACTTTTGTCCTACAATTGGAAAATTTATGAATGCAGACACAAAATCATCAAACCTTCCTCTTCATCTGCTCCATTCTCTAACCTAACCCTGCTCACTTTTATATTATATTATAAGCTTCAACAATATATTTATATCTATACACACATCCAAATAAAATACCAATCTTGAAATGATGGAGGATCTAACTAGGCTGACTGAAGATGAGGTTTTGATGAAAGAGCTTCTCGACGACTTGTCGCCACTTTTCATGCAGCCTTATTGTGATCACTCGATGGGATCAAACTCAGCTGATTCCCACCTTCCATTTCATGGTCCAACGTTTGAGGATGTGGAAACAGCTGCTGCTTTCTCGTATGTCAACCATGGAGCTCATATGTCAGAAGCTGACAGGTTGGTGAAATATATATATAGTTGAGATTGTACATAGCCGTGTTGGATTAATTTTCATTTATGATATGAGTTGATGATTGTGGAGATGGAATGCAGGATTTTAATGCTGGAGAGAAGTTATTCGAGCAAGGCTAGTAATGAGAGCAATTATAAGTATACTTTGAGGATGAAGAACAGTGGCTCAGTCTTGGCTGATGATGGCTATAAATGGAGGAAATATGGCCAGAAATCCATCAAGAATAGCCCAAATCCCAGGTGAGTGATTCTTCAACCTACTCTACTCACCAAGTTACTTATAAAAAAAAAAAACCATGCATGATCCATATATACATGCAGAAGTTACTACAGGTGCAGAAATTCCAGATGCAGCGCGAAGAAACAAGTGGAGAGGTCCATTGAGGATCCAGAAACTGTAATAATCAGCTATGAAGGGCTGCACCTCCATTATACCTATCCATTCTTGATGCTCAACAACCAGCCAGCAGCCCCACCTCTCAAGAAGCAAAAATCATCACCATCAAATGCCCAAACCATAAACGGAAGTGAAGATGATTTGATGGGGCAGGAAGGGCTGCTAGAAGATGTGGTGCCGTTGATGATCAGACAGCCTGCAGCAGCACTTTCTCACTCCAACAATCCAACCCCTTTTCTTGGTCTTCTACCTTCTCATATCTAGGCTAGCTTTATTTGAAATATAGGTTGCATTTGTGTAATAAGGTGGAGTGATCGATGTTGCTAAACTTTAATATAATGCATTATATAAAGTGAGGTGAGGTACGTATGTGTTTCTTATAAATCTATGTAGATTTTGTTGCTATAATCTTGTATTGTATTTCTTATAAATCAATAACTATGTATATTTTGTTGCCATAATCTTGTGAACAATCAATCAATCTAGTTTCGTAAATATCTGGTTGGAATTTCATTAATCAATTAAAAAAATATTTTATAGGATATTGGATGCACATGCCATGCATGGTTGATCAATTTTGATGATGTACACCAAAAAATTGTGTTTGTAATTGGGTGAATATATTAGATTTAGCAAATGTTAGCGTGATCAAATTGATGTATTAAAATATATAGAATGAAATACACCAAACATTTTTCAATACAATTCAAAACATTTGACTAGGCACATATAGATAATAAAAACATAAATATCAGCAATCTGATCATAAAATCTTCTGCAATGAAGAGGATTCAGTGATCGCTCAAATCTAGTGTCGGCAATCTCTACCCCCTCCCCCCCTCTCTCTCTCTCTCTGAGTAAATATATTCCCACACAAAGAGAGACGAGACGGAAAGAGAGAGAGAGAGAGAGAGAGGTAAATATATTCCCACACAAAGAGAGACGAGACGGAAAGAGAGAGAGAGAGAGAGAGAGGGAGAGGGAGAGGGAAACTCCGTCCCTTTCTCAGCTGCTGCACTAAGCTTCCAAGATGAATGACCTTTTGGCAGTAAATCTCCCCTTCATTCTTTGATGACTTCAATTATATCTTTTTTAACGCGTGCATTTTGCACCCATAGCCAAACTCACGTTCCCTCCTCCCTCTCTTGGTGTCTCCTATCAGGGCGGTAACGACGATGATATTGAAAGGGGGAGTGGAGTTCAGAGATCAGGAGAACTAGGCCTAACTAATTTCTTTGAAAAGGTGAAATATATGCATGAGAGATTTATCTTTGATCTGCATCACACTATAAATACATTCCGCATTTTCCAGGTTAGAGAAGTTGAAATTCAATATGAAAATCTCCATTCGCTGCTGCGTAAGCTTAAGGTATAACATTTGCATCTCTTCTCTAACTACTACTACTACTTAATTACCTCATCTTTAGAAGATATATTCTATCCATGGCAACTTGAGTATTACGAGTAGTGTCTTCTGTAAAACTTACTGCAGCGTGCTCATGAAGAATCAAAGATTGCTACCACAACAAGAGATTTTAAAGGTACTAAATTATTCGCTAGCTACCGAAATTAGTAGTCCGGTTGAGTCATGGTTATGCATTCTGCAGCAATCAAGCAACAAATGGAGAAGTACGTTGATGAAGTTGGAAGAGTTGCGCTCTATGCCAAGTCAAAAATCGAGGAACTTGAAAGAGATGTGAGGCAATTTATTCAATACTAATAAATTTATTTAAATATGTGCCCGGAGAAGCTCAAATCCATGGCCGCTTGATCATATAGATAAGGACACCCGAGCAAGGGGCAATTTTGTATGTAACATGTAATGCATGCACAGCATTCAAATTCCTCTAAATGCTGATAGCTGTAACATTTGTTGTGTGTTGAGCAGAACATAGCCAATAGACAAATGGCCGGATGTGAGCTAGGATCAGCAGTAGACAGAACTAGAACAACTTCAACAGCGTATTCCAATTTTCCTTCTTTGTTTGTTTCTAACATGATACTTATGAGTTCCCTGCATCAACTTTCATTGTTCATGCAGGGCTTTGAGGAGGAAGCTCAAAGATTCGATGACTAAATTTCAGGTCTGCTCAACTCTACTACTGTTCCTTAAACTATCATTTTTCAACTCTCAAACATGCACGCACTTGTGCAGATTTTAAGAGAGAAAGTACAAAAAGAGTATCGGGAAGACGTCGAGCGTCGTGTATTCACAGGTATCAAACTTCTGCTTGCTCTTGTAACAGCCTCTCTCTCTCTCTCTCTCTCTCTCTGATGTTACAGATTTCTTCTTTCATGGGCTTTTCTAGTGACGGGTGCTAGAGCTGACGAAGAGGTAGCTCTTGTTTACCTCTTGAAAACCCAATTCCTTTCATTATAATCACCAATTTAAGAAGCCCTTTTTCTTCAGACAATTGATAAGTTGATAGAGACTGGGGAAAGTGAGCAGATCTTTCAAAAAGCAATCCGAGAACCAGGCCAAGGCTTGGTACAAACAATCTCATATAAAACTACTTGTCTCATTGTCTGAACCTACTATGCACGGTTTGACTTTGTTTTTTGTTGCTCGCGTTCTAGGTTATAGACACCCTAGCAGATATTCAAGAACGCCATGATGCAGTTAGAGATTTGGAGAAAAAGCTTCTCGACTTGCATAAGGTTATTATATATTGATCGTTTCTTGCTGCCGCTCAGAGGCTGATTCATCTCTCTCTCTCTCTCTCAACAATTTAACCATTTATTTGCAGATATTCGTGGATATGGCAGTAGTAGTGGAGGCTCAAGGAGAAATGCTCGATAACATAGAAGTACAGGTACCAAAACTTAACTTCACGATGCCTAGACACAACATATCACAGTAGCTAACAAGAAAAGAGATAAGAGAGAGAATAACGTGTTTTTTCGTCAATGGAACGACTTAGATGGACAAGGCAAAAGACCATGTCCAGTCCGGCATTAAGGCCCTCAAGAGTAAGCAGAAGAGTTCTAGAAAATGGATGTGCATAGCAACCCTCATTCTCTTGTTGATCGTCGCGGGCGTCCTCCTCAGCGTGCAGAAGTCGTTTCAGAGCAAGAATGGTGCATAGCTCTAGGCTACATGTGTAGCTCAGGTCAGAAGGCAATTAAATCTGGCGTATGTTCCTCAACATTCTTTCGATGACTATTCTATTTCTCCTATTGTATTTCTGGTTTTGGTCAGACTCCTTTAATCTAGCTACTTATAAATGTTCATCATTGCTACTACCCCCCTTGTTTAGTTGTTGCACACAATAAAACAGAAGCCATAACTATTAACTTTCAATGAATTCAATGAGAAACTTATCTACAAAATATAACTTTTAATGGGATCTACAAGAACAAAAATCAAGATTTAACCTTTAAACAACTTCGGCGAAGCCATAATTCATACATAACCATGTAAAAAGCATCATAATCAACAGGAGAAAGATTCCATTGAAAATGTTTCCTTACCTCCAACACATTGTTTCGTAGAACCAAATACTCTTCCGTGCTTATTGCTTCGAGGGTTTTCCTCAGAAGAGGGATATCCAACGTTGCAATGATGACTGAGAAAGTTCTCCAGTTCAGTATGTCCTGAAATGGGAGATCATAGTGATTGGCGATTATTACAGGGACGCAGCCATAGTACACTGCATCACCAATACGCGCTGTGTTAACCTCAAATCCTTTTACGTGAAGGCAGAATTTGCTTCGAAGAAGCTCATCAGAATAGGATGTGTTGATGTGTCCAGAGTGGAATGACAGTTTGGAATCATTTTTCCATACTTGAAGCAGCTTTTCACGCACTGGTGAGTTTGCTGAACCAGCAAAAAAGGCCAGCGTTGACCTGAGATTATCCAAGATGAAAGCTTTTTTTTTTTAGCAAATCAAGATTTAATCAGCACAGAAATCATTTTGATCCCTAATCAGTAATCACACTTTTCTCTTGGTGAATTTTGTATGTCCTGCAAATATAGAACTCATCTTCCTCGAAAAAGGGTAGTAATAGAACATGATATATTCATGAGTTCATTTCACTATGCAGATCTCTTTACATGAAAATAGTTCACCACATTTAGACTAAAGCAATCTATCATGTTCTTAATGGTAAATTAGATCAAATAAATGAAATCAATCAATGCAATTAAACCAGAACTATTCAAAGAACAGCACACCTTTCAAGGTCAAGATTTGGAGGATTGCCTTGTCTAGGCCAAATTTGAGGGAGGGATGCATCTTTGTGAGCAACATAAGAGAAGATATAATAGCTCGAAGAGCATACAACTTGGATGGCATTACGCTTAACTTCTTCAGCTTTCTCCATGGCAGTTCGACCAATTGAGTGGCAGGCAACATAAAAATGATCCGCGCCTCCACTGTCATTCCAAAAAGAATACTGATGACTGATGTTGAACATGTAGTCTCGGATGAAGTCTTGAATCCCAGTAGAACCTACTCGAGGATCATGTCGTAACCTTGCAATGGAAAAGGGTAAGAAGAACAAATCCGCTTCAGAAGGGTCCTCTGTAACGAAATGACTACTCATAAGAACCTTTTGGAAGTAACTTTCACTGGCATAGTTACCAACAGGTTCGGATTCCACAGGTAACAGCACATTAGCAAATGCCTCGTCTCGACTATGTGGATAGATAAAGATCTTTAAGCTTCTATTCATCTCCTTGTAGTTAGCAAGGAAGACATCTCTGTCATGGAACAGCTCTTTGTGATTAGTATGCATTCCTGTACCTAGAGCCAATCATGTACGAGTTCAAATATAAATGCAATCAACTTTCATAAAAGAGTAAGAATTCCATGGACTCACAATAAATGCATAAGATTTTTAACTACATTAACCAAAGAAAGCATTCATCTTTTTCAATTTTCAGGACTCATCTTGAGCCAAGTTCAATATTCGATTAGCAAAACTCGACTGATGAATGCAACACATAATCTTAAAGGGGAGCAGATTCAAGAATCAAGCAAAACCTCAAAAAAATAAAATAAAATAAAAGTAAAAGTAAAACGGCCGGCAGCTAAAGATTGGAAATTTTCACTAACCATGAGTGGCCATGCCCAGTTCGAAATTGCTTGGATCCTCGACGACTCCAATACCTACATCCCTTCTCGGAATTTCCGTAAAATCGACAAATTTGGAGGTAAAGGACGGAGAAGAATTAGTGGTTTTTTCATGATTGAGAGCAGTCCCGATTCTAGAGTGGGTCAAGTGGAGATGGTGGGGGTTAATGAAGAAGAGATTAGAAGTGGAGGAGATGTAGAGCAGAATGAGGAGAGAGGTGGCGAGAGCTAAGGTTGAGGGCATGTAAACGAAGAAGGATTTGAGCGTGGGGAGTTGATGGGCAGAGTCGCGGCGGCGCGTGAGGAGATTGTGGAGCAGGTAGAGTGAAGAAGTGGCCATATGAGGTGGTGGTGGGTGGTTGCGAAGACGATGAAACGGACCAGACGATGATAGTAGAAGTATGGAGGACTATGGAAGTTGGAGCATTAATGAGCAAATGTGTGTGTGTGTGTGAGTTTTTATTTTTATTTCATGATACCAAATCAAATGTAATAGTACTATCTTTTTCCACTAATTTATAATTTTTGGACTAGTGAAATTTTCTCTGCTAAATTATTTCTTTGCCGACTTATAATTTTACCTCTTTTACTTGGAACATTTAATTGAATGAATCAAAATCCGACTAAAATGGCTACTTTGGATTCAAACTAATCTTGTTGATACTAACGTTGTACAAACTAAGCAATAGTCCAAGAGTGGCATCTTTATTATATGTTATAGATCTCAAGAAAAGTGAGACAAATCAAGAACTTGTTGCTACCAATAATAAAGATATTGTTTGGACCTATTTTACGAATAAATAGGCATTGTTGTGGCGATGATTATGAAGACGGCCATTTATGTAAAATTCTATGCTATATATTGTTGGTGTGAATGTGATGGGCCTAGGATAGATCGATGACACCTCACAAAAAAATTCTGTATTCAATATACAATTACCACCAAATTAAGGAATGAATTTTGGAATTAATGCATCTGCTCTTTCATCACATCAACATTTCCTAGCAGCCTCAAGTCAACTAACACATTATTATTCATGGCCTGATCATTTCTTCAAACTCTTTAGCATGATGCCGAAGTTGCCCGGTGGACTTGCCGATATCTCCGAGTCATTCACCAACAACCTACTTTGCTAATTATCATGTTTTTACGAGGATGATATATACGAGAGAGGTGGAGTTTTACCCTCATCCTAATTTGAGCTTAAATTATTTTTGAGGACTCTGACATTGTGTCCAGTGGTTTTCAGGTCCATATATATGTATGTTCCTACTTTTCTTATTCTTCAGGTTAAGCAAGTAATATCAATAAATAAAGACTGAGGATTGAGGAAGTTGTCCAGCACCATAGGATTAATTATATAATTGAAGTTGAGGCGCCCTCATCCTCATCTGAAACTTTACAACTTAAGAAAGAAAATTTTGAGGAATGTGGATAATATATACAAGGAGAGTTGAGGTAGGCATCCAAGGACTTGCTGGTTCATTAATTTTCCATTTTAACTACTTGGTAGGTAGCTCCTATCTTCAGGTCTATTTTTCTTTATTCACATTGATTTTGGTTGGCATATCATATGGGTCTGTAAAGTGGTATAGTTA
>JAPKLW010010682.1:0-11145 GCA_026898455.1 Plectranthus barbatus | reverse complement strand
TTCCGAAAAGGTATAGTTTTACCTTGAAAACACTTCGCCGGAGCTTCGTTGGAGTTCGCCGGAAATAATAAATTTCCAAATCAAATCGATCGCATAGCTTCGAATTAAATTCGATGACAAAATATAAATTTCAGAAATTCGATAAATACATTTAAAATTTACGAGGGGCGTTACATCCTCCCCCACTACAAAAAAATTTCGTCCCGAAATTTCGCAATTACGAGAACAGCTCGGAATACTTCTCCTTCATCTTGTCTTCAAGTTCCCACGTTGCTTCTTCAGTGCCATGATGCTTCCAAAGAACTTTGACAAGATTGATCTTCTTGTTGCGGAGCTCTTGCGTTTTGAAATCCATGATTGCCTCTGGTCCTTCTTCGTAAGTTAAATCAGGCTGGAGCTGAACTTCATCTTGTTGAAAAACGTGTCTTGGATCGTAGATATACTTCCGCAATTGTGACACGTGAAAGACATTATGAACATTTCTGAAACTCGGTGGCAAAGCCAAACGATATGCTACGGCTCCAATTCTTTCTAGAATCTCGTAAGGACCAATATATCGAGGTCTAAGCTTACCTCTAGCTCCAAAACGAATAATTCCCTTAGAGGGCGATACCTTCAAAAATACTTTGTCTCCAACTTCAAAAGTCAACTCGGTTCGCCTTTTATCAGCGTAAGACTTCTGTCGATCTTGAGCTTCTTTGATTCTGACACGAATCTGTCGAACGATCTCTATCATCTCAGCGACTGAGTCAGGTCCTAAAACCTTCCGTTCTCCAACTTCATCCCAATACAAGGGAGATCTGCACTTTCTTCCATAAAGTGCTTCATATGGGGCCATTCCAATGGTGGCTTGAAAGCTGTTATTGTATGCAAATTCGATCAATGGTAGAACGGCTTCCCATTTCACCCCTCGGTCTAGAACGACTGTTCTGAGCATATCCTCTAGGGTTTGAATGGTTCTCTCAGTTTGACCATCAGTTTGAGGTTGAAAGGCAGTGCTGAAGTTCAATCGAGTTCCGAGCTCTTTCTGTAAGCTAGTCCAAAATCGTGAAGTGAACTTTGCATCCCTGTCAGATGTGATCGTCGTTGGCACTCCATGCAGTCCTATGATTTCTTTGACATAGAGCTGGGCCAACTTATCTGATCCATACGTAATCTGAATTGGCAGAAAATGTGCACTTTTGGTTAAGCGGTCCACAATTACCCAAATGGCAGTGTTTCCTCTTTGAGACTTAGGTACACCGGTTACAAAATCCATAGCTATTGCGTCCCATTTCCACTCAGGAATATCAAGCGGCTGTAACTTTCCACGCGGCCTTTGATGCAATGCTTTTACTTGTTGACATGCCAAACATCGTTCTACGAACAGGGCTATGTCTCGCTTTATGCCTTCCCACCAAAATTTAGACTTCAAGTCTTGATACATCTTTGTACTTCCAGGGTGGGCAGTGTACGGTGTTTCGTGTGCTTCTCGCATGATTTCTTCTTTCAAATCATCAACCTTCAGCACACACAATCTTCCGTCGTACATTATGGCATTATCGGAAGCTTCTTGAAAGTTTGCGGCCTTTTTCTCACGAATCTGAAGTCGTATCTTCTCCAAACCTTCATCTTTTCTTCGTGCTTCCACAATTCTCGTCCTTAGATCAGGACTTGCCAATAAGGTTGCTATTCTCGTACTCACCGTCTATGGTGGTGTGACTACTTCAAGATTCAACCTTTCAAAATCCTTGATCAATTCGTCCTTTTACGCTATCACAGCACAAGCTTTGGCTGGAGACTTTCTGCTCAACGCATCAGCTACTGAATTAGCTTTTCCTGGATGATAATTAATGATCAAGTCATAGTCCTTCACTAATTCCAACCATCTTCTTTGCCTCATATTCAGATCTTTTTGCTCAAAGAAATACTTGAGGCTCTTATGGTCAGTGAAGATTGCACATCTAGCTCCATAAAGATGATGTCTCCAAATCTTCAGTGCATGCACAATTGCTACTAATTCTAGGTCATGGGTTGGGTAGTTTAATTCATGTGTCCTCAATTGACGTGATGCATATGCAATAACTTTGCCTTATTGCATCAATACACAACCTAGACCATTCTTGGAGGCGTCAGTATACAACTCATAGTCTTTATCTGCTTCTGGTACTGCCAAGACTGGGGCAGTGGTTAAGAGTTCTTTCAAGCGTTGGAAACTCGCTTCACACTCTTCAGTCCAGGTATACTTAATTCCTTTCCTCAAAAGTTGAGTCATTGGTCTTGCAATTTTGGAAAATCCCTCGATGAATCTGCGATAATATCCTGCCAGTCCAAGAAAACTTCGAACTTCGTTCGGGGTTTTAGGAGCCTCCCACTCCTTCACAGCTTGTATCTTTGCTGGGTCCACTTTAATTCCTTCAGCGGATACTATGTGTCCTAGAAACATCACTTCCTTCAACCAAAATTCACATTTCAGTCTCTCCTTTCGCAGGGTTCTCAAGACTGTTCTCAAATGCTCTCGATGTTCCTCTTCACTCTTCGAGTAGACAAGGATGTCATCTATGAAGACTAGGACAAAATTATCTAGATATGGATGAAACACACGATTCATGAGATCCATGAATACTGCTGGTGCATTTGTCAATCCAAAAGGCATCACCACAAACTCATAGTGGCCATATCTTGTTCTGAATACGGTCTTAGGAATATCCGTTGAACGGATCTTGAGTTGATGGTATCCGGACCTGAGGTCAATCTTCGAAAAGACCTTTGCTCCCTTAAGTTGATCAAAGAGATCGTCGATTCTTGGGAGTGGATACTTGTTCTTCAAAGTGAGTTTGTTCAGCTCGCGGTAATCAATGCACATGCGCATAGACCCATCTTTCTTCTTCTAAAAAAGAACAGGTGCTCCCCAAGGCGATGCACTGGGTCGGATGAATCCCAAATCTAGCAATTCTTGCAATTGCACCTTCAACTCTTGCAGTTCCTTGGGGGCCATTCTATACGGAGCTTTTGAAATAGGAGTTGCACCTGGTTCAAGATCAATAACAAACTCCAATTGCCTATCAGGCGGCAGTCCAGGTAGCTCATCGGGAAAAACATCTTCGAATTCCCTGACGACATCTACATCCTTGACAGTAATGTCCTTCTTGGTATCCTCATTGAGATACACAAGGAAAGCTTGACTATCCTTTATGCTGACCAATCGGTATGCTTGCATGGCAGAAATTAGGGGAATCCTTGTTCCTTTTCAAACTCTATGCAAGTACACGGGTTCTCTCCCAGCTTGTTCAAAAGACACAATCCTGTCCTTGCACTGAATGGTAGCTTGGTTTTCTTCCAACCAATCCATTCCTAGAATCATGTCCACATCTTTCATTTGTAGGACGTTTAAACCGTTGGCTTTTAATATGCATGTTCCAAAAGAGATTTCTAGGGTCGGGCAGGTAAGGTTCGAGAGAGTTGATCCACCAGTCGGAGTGATTACACACAAATTGTTCTTAGTTCTCTCGGTACTAAGCCCTAGGTTCTGGATACAATCTTCAGATATAAATGAATGTGATGCGCCAGTATCAAAAAGCACAATGATTGGTGACTGGTTTACTAGTCCCATACCTGTCAGGTTTCCCTGATCTTCTTTCTCCTTCGGCTGATCGAGAGCATAGGCTCTTCCCTGACGTGCTGGCTGCTGAGCTGGCTGATGTTGATTTTGCTGCTGCGGCGGCTGCTGTTGCGGTTGCGGTTGCGGCTGCTGAGGCACCTGCTGAATCGGCCTGGCTTGAATAGCGCGGTTGCGGTTGTTCTTGGGTTTCTGCTGGCCTTGCAGTGCTCGTAGTTGAGTATTGCCTTGGTTGCCTTGGCGCTGATTTCGGAAATCTTGGCGATTGTTGCCCTGGCGACACTGTGACGAATAGTGTCCCATCTTCCCGCAGTTGTAGCAGTTAGCACGAAGTGAAGCGCATTCTCCTGGGTGGTCTCTTCCACAGCGGTTGCAGCGTTTAACAACAAAGTTCCCTTGACGATTGTTCCCTTGATTCTGAAAGATCCTCTGATTATCAGTCTGATTGTTGCGAAAATTCTGGCTACCTTGCCAGTTTCTCCTCTGTCCGGTTGCCGGGGTCTGTGGAACATCGTCCTGCTTTCTTTTCGTCCCTGGTCCAGTGGGTTGCTCGGGTTTGTTGGCCAAGAGAGCAGCTCGCAGTGCATTCTTCAGTGATGCTTTGATGTTCAAGGCTCGCTGCAGTGCGTCGGTATAATCTAGCCCAGTTAAGCAAGCAAGAGAGGCTTGAATGTCTGTTTTCAGTCCAGACATGAATTGAAGCGCCTTCTTCTATTCGGCGTTCACCGCGTCCGAAGCATACTTCGACAGGCTATTGAACATCCGGTCATATTCTGTTACAGACATCTCTCCTCGCACTAGGCGGTGAAATTTCGCTTGTTTCTGGACTCGGTACGTCAGAGGGATGTACTTGGTGTAGAATTCTGCCTCAAATTGATCCCAAGTTAGGGCATCTTCTTGCTCAGGAGTGAGCGTCTTCATATGGGTATCCCACCAGTGTTCGGCTTCGTCAGTCAGTTGGAAAGAAATGCACTGGACTTTCTCTCGGTCAGTGCAATCAAGTATCCTGAAGATCCTTTCCATGGATTTTATCCATGTTTCAGCTTTAGGCGGATCTTCGGTTCCATCTAGCAGCGGCGGATTTTGTCGGGTAAAGATCTCTCCGATTCTTCTAGGCTCAGCGGGAGGTGGTTGCATCTCCTCGTTATAGTGCTCCCAATTTTGTTCTTGTTGGGGTCCTTCGCCTTGGTTTGGATTTGGTCCCTCTGGGTTCAATTGAGGTTGGCCTCTTCCACGGCCTCGTCCTCGTCCTCGGCCTCGGCCTCGACCTCGGCCTCTTGCAGGGGCTTCTCTAGGCGGCATTCTGCAAAATAGATACTTATTAAGTGGGCATTCGCTACCTTTGGTACGCACAATGCGTAAAAGAAATCCTTATGAGGATTGTACAATCATATTACAACACTTGAGTAGTGTAGGTTATCCCACAATTTAGGGTGAGCATTTTATGAGGGATAGTACTCCCTCTGGTTACGCTATGGCAATGATTATAGACACCACTTTGTTATTATTACTTCAGTTAAGAATAAAATCAATCAATAAGCAAGGCTTAATCACAACACTGATAAATACATCCGAAGGCCTGGAAGGTGGCCAGGTAGCTTTTCATTAAATCTTAGGGTTGCCGCATTGGAAAAATGGCTTCCCTAGCTACCATAATTACAACATTCATCTTCTTCCGTGGGAGGCATCCTACTTACGATTACATGAATTACATTCAAGTAGTTAGAGACGGGTCCAACAAGGTACCCTACAATCACAAATCCTACAATTACAACTGATAATTATCACATATATGCATCTAGTAGTCCAGGCAAGGCTGGAAATTAGTAGTCATCATCCGACGAGTCAAACATCCCATCATCGGAGCAATCGATGATCTCAGGGGAGGTAGGAAGTTCCTCGGGGTCTTCTTCTTCATCAACGTTCCAGGGCTCGTCACCCCATTCTTGCTGCCACTGTTGCTGCCAGTTGGCAGCCATCCACTCGAAAGCCATTGGAACAAGTCCACCATTCCCTTCTTCAGCTATGTTCTGCTCGTTTCCATCTCCTTGATCGTCTCCTTCCTCATCACCCTCATCGTCTTCTTCTTCTTCATCCTCTTCTAGATTCTCCTCATCTTCCTCGTCCTCAGCTTCATCGAACTCTTCGTCATCTCCCTCGGGATCGAGGTATTGGTCTCCAAGTCTGTCCTGCATTTCTTGTCTCCACGCAGCCGGTATAGGACGATCCAAATCGGGATTCTGAGAATCATCAGAGTCATCCTCATCGGGATAGGCAGGATAGTGGCTCGCGTCTAATTCCTCATCACTCGGCCCAAGTGATGGATTCTCTTCAGGATCCTCTTCTGAGTCAGTCTCACTTTTTCCTTCAGATAGCGGTATTGGGGCTCGTGAAGATCCGGCTTCGTGATCATGTGCCCGTGGGCTAGGAGGAGTGCTTCTGAATGATGCCTTCTGTGCACGGATAAGGGCTATGAATCCTTCCAGATTAGATTCGTCAGCAGGGGAGTCATCGAGGAAGTCTCGGTAGTTAGCTTGCGCCCAAGATTGCCAGTTAGGCGGCAGCAGTTCCACCAAGCGGCGGAGTCCTTCAGTACGGTTTACTTCATGAGGGTGTGCATCTGCCCAGAACTTGTAGAAGTCAGTGAGAAATCGGTTCAGAGAGTCGCCGCGGCATATTTTGTAGCTTCGGAAGTAGCTAACACGACGCTCTCCTGAGGCGTTGCGTGGCAGAGGTTTGCGACGAGTAAAGAAAGGCTTGGCCATCTGCGAGTAGGTAAAGTTAAAGGAGTCAATAGGTTAGGCAAAAATATAAATAATAGATTGCGCAAATTTAAAGGTTAGCGTAGCGAAAGTAACGCGATTATAAAGGTAATACTTCTATGTTCGGCTACGGCGCATAAGAATCCTATCTTAATACATGCTTAATCTAAGTCTCTCGCGAAGGTAAACTAACACATGCTCCTTAAAAGCATCTAAATTCTCTAATAAGGCCTTTATAATTAAAGCATTCGTAATGCATATGGAAACTTTCATGAAAATGCAACAATTTATGCACTAAAAACTTTTGATAATTAGAATGCAACTATTTATGCATTGGAACTCTTCATGAACTTTGATAAAAGAGATGCAACAATGTATGCATAAAAACTTTCTTATTTCAAAAGAAGGCTTGTGCCTTAAACTTTAATGCAATAATTTATACAAAATTCTTTTTCTTGATGCGGCGCCGAGTACGAGTGCAGGAGCTGGAGCTGGTAAGGACATTTTCGACTTATTTAGTAGGTGGAGGCCTCGAAACAAGGAGGACCTCGGTTCAGAGCGAAAAGAAAATTTTCAAACCTGGCTCTGATACCACTTTGTCACGCCCCGATTTGTAAACAAGACTTAAATAAGAGAATTGAGGCACATCGGGAACGAGACTTGCACTTGGGATGTCAATCAATAAGAAGAATTCAAGCAAATAAGAAAGAAATCATCACACTTATCCCAAGTTAAGCAAAAGATAGTAAAGGGGTGCCTCCTCAAGAAGGGATCGTAGCTTCTTGAGTAAATCAAATATCAGAGTTTATAGTATGTTATCAAAAGGCTAACAAAAGATGAAGAGTTTCAGCAGCGGAAAGTTATCAATGAAGTATGTATATGAAGATACATACTTCAGCATCTAACTATTACAAAAAGAATCTTCAGCTCCACTTCGACTGCTGCCTCGTACTCTGGCTCCAAAAGCTTCTTTTAACCTGCGCATTTTAGAAATAATGCGAGGGGCTAAGTACAAATTGTACTTAGTGAACACATGCCCGAAAACATACACATATAAGTTTGTCATGCCTTTTAAATCGGGTCGCACATGGGGTTTTAAGTTTGAAATCCTCCCATTGCACCAAAACATTTCATGAATGAGCATGCTCCTTTTTACTTTGTTAAACTATCTGCAAATGATTATGTGACTGGGAGGTGGCCACCTACCACAGTCACGATGCTAGTCTGAGTAGGACATGACCCCTAACATGTCAGCATCATAGTGCACTAACCCAAGGTATCTCTTTCACTACCTGGGTACGATCGATAAGACTCGCAATACGCAGAGTCAACATCCACGTTGAATACGTTTGATGTTCTTCTCTGAGTGGGGTTCCCCCACAAAGAGGACAGATAGCAAACACAAAACAGTAGGCAATGACAAGGCAGTTTAAAACAAAACATTTCATTTCATGCTTGATATGCTTTGAAAAGAAAACATCATTTTCATGTATTTAATTTGGCCCACTATATAGGGGTAAAAGAAAGCCCACCTTGAGTAGGTGCGGTCACGTGATTGGTTGATCTAGAAATGGATCTTCTTCTTTCCTTTTCCTATTGCATAAGGAATACGAGTAAATCCTCAAGGGATAATAGATTTATTTAAATCTAACTTCATCAAAATAGTTCTAGACTCTTAATCGATCTTGGACTTCTCACGTTTGAGCCATCGGATAAGGATATAGAAGAATGATTTTGTCAATTTAGTTTGACGGACAAGGTAGTCAAACATTAATTCAATAGCTCGTGATTCAATATCGAGCATTAATTCAAGAAGCATGAATAATAATTCAATTTGATTGATCGAAACAAATGACTTCGTCAAGTGACTATGCACTTTCAAGAGTTTAAGATTGAAAGAAGTTTCATTGTGAATCATCGTACATTGCTTGAGAGTATAAGAACTCATCAAGTTGTTTCAACGAAATAATCGAGGAGATTATTGATCTTAGATGAAGATCAATTAAGATTTCGAAAGTTAAGGTTCAACAAGTTTGATTTAACAATAAGCTTCAAGGAAGTTCGAGTTAGTTTGGTTAAGCAAATCAAATTGATTTGAATTGAAAAGATTCTCGGAGAAGTTAAGGAAGATAACATCTCATTGTCGATTGATACAAGGAATATCGATCGAATTTGGAATTCAATTAATCGAAGGATGAATTTAGAATTGAGATATGGTTGTATTAATCGATCAATTGAAAGGATATCAAAAAGTATAAATGATAAGTCGAATTGATCGAAGAATGAAAGTTGAAAATTTCAAATTGTGTCTGTGTCGATCGACATGGATGTTTGACATACATATGCGTGTCGACCGAAGCATGTGTCGACCGGTTTGGTTTGTGTCGGTCGATATGAAGAAAAGTCAACCGAATCATGAGTGTGTTGACCGACACCAAGTGTGTCGATCGAAATGGCTTGTTATGTCAAGAATGTTGATCGAAATGAAGTGTGTCGATCGATACGAAGGATGGACAACAAAATCTCAAAGAACAACATTTGTGTCGATCGACACAATTTGTGTCGATCGAAATTTTGGCTCTGTTTCGGTCGAAACAGAGGCTTGAAGCCTTCGGCGGAATTTTTGTGTTTTGGCTCAAACGGTTATCCGGACTCGTCCAATCGATTTCTAACAACACCAAATGGTTCCTAAACATATATAATGAGTCTAGACATGATTTAAACTATCAAAACATGTTGGAATCGAGATAAAACCTCAATATGTCCAAATAGGGCAAACATACCAAAAATGCTCCAAAATCAACACAACTCGATTCCTATGTCGATATATCGTTTCTAGGCTCATAATATAACATGCTAAACATGCATACGTACTCATAAACTCAATATCAAGTCTAGATCATGACATTTATAAACTAGGGCATAAACCATAACATGTTTAAATGGATAAAATAGCTAGAGGGAGGTTCGATTTATACCTCCTTGATGTTTCTAGACCGTCGTAAGCTTGATCAACCCTTAGTTCGTCGATTTCCCACTTCAAAACAAAAGGGAATAGAAATCTAAGGTTGGAAATGGAAAGGAAACGAAGAGAGGGTTCCGAAAAGGTATAGTTTTACCTTGAAAACACTTCGCCGGAGCTTCATCGGAGTTCGCCGGAAATCTCGCCGGAATTTCTTTGGAGAGAATTATGAGAGAAAGTAAAAGTGAAAATTGTAAAGGAAGCCTTCTATTTATAGAAGGGAGGCGAGGGTAATTTCGGTATTACCGAAAGTCAAAAAGGTTAAAGTGGTTATCATTCGCTTGTCACATCGATCACTTTAACATCTCTTCACATCAACTCCACATCTCTTCGCGTCATTGCACGGGAGACCGTTATAATTCGTCTACCCGTGAATATTTATCGATTGATATTATCCCGATATAAAAATGTCGGGTCATCAAATAAATTATCGACGTTAATTATTAATTTAATATTTAAATATTCTTCTTGAAATAAGATTGTCAATTAAATAAATGCCCCAAAATAATAAATTTCCAAATCAAATCGATCGCATAGCTTCGAATTAAATTCGATGACAAAATATAAATTTCAGAAATTCGATAAATACATTTAAAATTTACGAGGGGCGTTACACCAGATTTACGAGTTTATTTTTGTAAAGATTTTCTTAAATTATTTTAACAATTCTTAAAACAAAATAAAAAAGAAAATGATAAACCAATATAAATAAAAGACATCAAACAATAATATCTTTGCAAAAAAATAGTGATAAGTGGATAAAAAATTGTCCAATCATAGTTTGAAAAGAAAATAAAAACATCAATCCTTATATATCAACTAATTTAAGTAATAGAAGTATATTCTTGAACATATAAAATGATAGATAGGGATTATAAAATTAAATGTAGCTTTCAATTCGGTGAACATAACAACGAGAGGCTAAAGGTTCTTGAAAGGAAGAAATAAGTAGGTACACTAATTAGGAGATCGTGACGACTGGAAGACAGTGAAAGAGAAAGAAATGAGGGATTTTTCGATTTGAGGGTAACGGACTACGTCACTTGGATAGATAAATGAGATTTTGTGTGACGGAAAATTAAGTCTAGTGAATTAGGTGTATAAATTAATGGGTATAATAGGATATAAATAATCTTTAAAATAATAAATAATAAATGATATATATATGTTATTAAATATTGTCGGACCTACGGACCGACCCGCAATCCACCGGGCTCAGCCCGTTCGGGCCGCCAACCCGTCGGGTTCAACCCATTCGGTTAAAAATAATTTCGGGTTGAAATTTTTTTACCCTAACCCGCATTTTAACCCATCAGTTTCGGGCTGACCCGTCGGTTTCGGGCTTTATTGACATCCTTACCTATATGCACAACAGAGGATCCAAATCCCCAGAGTATGCATCCAATATTTCAAGGCTGCCAACCTATTGTTGGAATTAATTAAAAATAAAATATAAAAGTACTATAATACCCTTTATATTACTTAAAAATACAATTAGCGAATAATTAATAGTCTTAAATGAAGAATGACTCATGGACCTCCTGCGGCCCCACCACCGCACAAAACCATCAATTGGGGAAAAAATTATGGATTACACCTCTGTAATGCTCTAACTAAAATAAATAAATAATTAAAGTTACATTTTAATTTTTTTATAATATGTTAATTAATACCACATAAATATATTATAATTGCAGAGTAAATACCAAAATCTAAAAAATTAAAAATAAATTAGAAAAATACCAAATTTACTACTCCCTCCG
>JAPKLW010010681.1:0-11146 GCA_026898455.1 Plectranthus barbatus | reverse complement strand
AAAGCAACATGATAGACATATACTAAACAAGGGGAAGTTTGGTTTTCTGAGGTTCGTGGCAGCGAAGAGTTGCGTAGTGGAGATATGTATATGAGGATACATATCTCAGGATCTAGCTCTTATTTGGATTGCTCTCACATTCCTGCTGCCTCCTCCACTGCTCCGAGCTTTGACCTACATGTTTTAGAAATAACATGTAGGGGATGAGTACTCTGTGTACCCAGTGAACACATCCCCGAAATAAAACAAATATAAATTGTTATGCCATTTATTGATAAGACATGAGGTTTTACTTTAGAAATCCTCTCACGCTTATGAAACAGTTTTACATATATCCTGCAGGATTAAACATTTAACGTGTGATCATAATCTGTTTTAATGTGTGGCTTGGAAGCAGGCCTACTTCCAAGTCACGATGTACAGTGGGGAATGGCATAATCCGCTCACCTACTGTCATCAAAGTGCACTGATCTCGGAATGCCCATCGAGATACGATCGACTTTACCCACCTTATCCCCCCTAGAGTGTCAACCCGCGGTTGATCCACTCAACAATTAATAGACTGGGGCAATGGCCACCAGTAAGACATACCAGAGTTTTAGCTCTTGGTACTGCGGCGCAAGAGCAAAGACCTTCTTGGGCTCGTAATCAGTTAAAAGTTGTGCAAGGATTCTAAACCTTGGTGCATTTTACTGACGTCTTAAATCTCTCTGGCCAAGTTCTTCTGGCTTCAGAGGTACAGATATGATTCACAAAAACCATTTTGGCATAACAACAATTTTAAAACAAAACCTTTTTCATTCATTTGATTTTTGGAAAGAAAACATTTTTCATGCTTTAGATTTTTATATACTAAAAGCCCACCTTATTTTGATTGCACGGAGGTTGCTCGAAAGCAAGACCTTGCCCAACGCGTTCTCCTTAACATATCAATCACAAAAAAAGAATAAGACACATATTCATAAACCATATAATCTTAAAAATCATAATTTAATTAAATCAACCTTCAATAAAAATCTATCATACTCTTCCTAGAATCAATTTCATGATCAACTATCTAACTCATCATATGCTTAATATTTTCAACTAAGATTCCAAGCCCTTCTATAAATCAAGAATCTCTGCATTGCCTTATTACATTTATGATTCATCAATCATAAACTCCTTCAAAATCAAAAGTAACAATTCTATATTTTAACAAGACATTTCAACATGCTCACAGAATCATACAATTTTTGTTCCTACTCCTATCATTTGTTCTAGCTCTTCTATTAACCGAGTCATTATCAAGTTAATTTATAACACATTTTCATAATCATAAACAACATAATATCAAAACCATGTATCTCACTATATTTCACATTCAATTCATGCTAATAAACCTCACATAATATGCATGGAAGATACTAGGTTATAGCTTATGAAAAACGATCAAAAGCACGAGGGAAAACAACGGCTCGCGGGGAACTCAGCCCAGCCGCGGTCGAACCCTAACCGCGCCGCCGTCCGCGGCCTTGACCGCGCCCGGAAGGCTGTTGCGAGCAGCTCCGGCGCGGTCCAGCCTTCGTCCCGCGTCCACGACCGCACCGGCGACAGTGCTGCGGCCTCTTGCCATTTTTCACTCAAATTTCCGATCACAACTCATCCACAATACATTCCCAGCCATCATTCAACATATATACAAGCTAAATATCAACAAAATCAAGTTGCATGCATGATCAACCCCTTGTAATGCATATAAAGATGATTATTTCCAAGGGAAGGGTTTCTACCTTCTTCCTCAAGTAGTTGATCCTTGAATTACCCAAATTCCTCAGCTATCACACGACCTCACACCTCTATCAAGCTCCTAGAAACATTCACAAGCCTAAAAACAAGAATCATTCCATGATTTGGGGTCAATCTAACTCAAAAATCCACAAATCACACTACTCTGCCACAGTTTAAAGATATGGCCATAACTCAGTCAATTCTTACCCAAATTGAACAAATGAGTAGTCCTTGGTTATCTAATCTCGGAGATCTACAATGTCTCTTCTTACCGGAAAGCCAAATTCCGACGTCTACTGGCCGGAAAAGCCGCCGGAAGTCTGCAGCCCTGCTTTTCTCTCTCTCTTCGTGTAGAAATGGGAAGGGGAAATGATAATATTTCTCTTCTCTTGTTAATAAAGTGTTGTGGATGGGTTAGACTAGGTATGAAGAGTCACAACCTAGTTTTATGAGGGTAAAACAAGTGTCCCATAATTATAAATATATATATTTATATAATTCCCAAGAATTTGAGTGGAATTACATACTCTAGCCCTCTCATGTATACATGTATGTATATCTATTTATATCTTGACACTTCAAGACATAATTCATCTCCCTCTTGTGCAATTAATCATATAATCTTGCACTTAATCCCTTGAGATCTTTATTATAATAATCAGTTTATTACAGAGATAGCTCTTGAAAGATGCACAGAGCCTCAACACAGAAAGCTGATAGAATTAGCCTGAAAGCCGTAGAATGTGGAAGTTGGTAGCTTTCGAGAAATCGACAGAATTCACAGAAGTTAGTCATGACTCATATAGTGATCGGTGAAATTCTTGAAATCGGTAACCTTCTCAAGGTAGATTGCAGCCTCTATTTATAGGCACTCATTGGAAGGTTTAAATCTCTAGCTGATTGGAGCCGTTGTGAGAAAAAAGGAATGTGTTCTGTCGATGTCTCACTTTTTCTAACTTACAATGTCCTTTCTGTCAAAGCATGTGGACTTTTGCTGCTTTGGTCAGAACGGCTCTTTTTACCAAGTTTGAGGAATATTTGTTGTTTGATTCAACTGACTTTAAATTCTCCAATCTTAAAGTCTAGGTCTTGAAGGGTTGAGTTTGTCTTGGATTAGATATCTCGCTTGCGTTTGAGAATCACACTTGTTGGTTGATAGTTGTTGGTCATCTTTGTTGGTGGTGATGTGTCAGTCAGCAATCTGACTATAGGGTGATTTGTTGGCGAAGGTTTTTCGGTCAATAAATACCCATTGCTCCAGGCTGGTAATTTTGCTGGTTTCACCGTTGCTGGTAGCTAAAATTCTTCCCAAACTGGCTCAATCAATTCGTATTACAATTCGATAATTTCTATACAATATATTACAAATTTAAATTAATCCTAAGCTAGAGACTCTATATTCTAGTGGCATATTAACTCATCAAAACAATATATAAGTAAGAAATTATTAAGAATAATTCCTAACATGTATTCTCTGATTTTTTTAATAATTTAAATTTCAATTCATTTTAATATTGTCATTGTATCTAAATCTATAATTTATTGAACGCAAATAAATGTTTAACTACTTGTGCCATGAATGCCCTGAATTGAATTGGAGATCTATTTGACACTGTTTAGTGAATCTTGATCTCCTCGTCTAAATTAGAATCAAGTTTGTATTTCTATTTCTCATTAATATTATATTTTTTATTATTTATTTCATTAAAGTAGTGTTTTGTAGTTATTAGGACATACGTCCTGACTTAAGTATGTTTTTAATTTTAATCATGATTGTAAATTTACTTGGAGCTAATTAGATATACTAATAGATATGAAAGGGTAAACATATTTATTATTTTTTATATTATAATTATTTTTAATAAATAAAAATAAAATTTAATTGTGGATTGAGTATAATATATGGGAATAAACAACAAATTATTTTTTATTTTTTATATTAGTTGAAAGATTTGATCATATGAAAAAAATTACTCGTGAGAAAAAATTCTTTAACAATTAGATTTAAATAAATCAATGGTTGATATATAATCAAACAACAACCTGAACGCAATCAAACAATATTGTAACCATAATCAAATAATTTCTCACATATTTTTTCTCACCAGATCCACTCTCATAATTTTGATATGGTAAAGCATAAAATATGTTATAATGGAGTTGGTCTCATGAGAGATGATCTCACCATTTTTTTATTGTGAAATGGATCTTAATATATCATTTCAATAACTTAAATACATCAATTCACTTTTTAAAATTATATTATTTGCAACAAAGAAATACATCATTTGCAATAAAAAAACACATCATTTCGTTAAATTCACCTCACAATAAAAATGGTGAGACATCATTTGCAATAAAGAAACATATTATTTCATTAAATTCGTCTCACAATAAAAATGATGAGACCGTCTCATCTGAGAATTTGCCATTATAAAATATTGTTATTTTTTTTAGAATATAATATATTTTATATTATATAGTGAGAGTAAAGATATGCTGCCCACCTTATGGTGAGCTTTCGTGAGCTACAAGAATATATTATACCCTAATTGGGTGTATGAACCCTACGGTTGAATTTATAAAGTTAATTAAAGCTATAATAAATTAAAATTAAAAAAAATAAATGATTAACAAAATAAAATTTTATTAAAAAAACATAATATGGCAAAAACTTGCGTTAGGCAGGCCTAAACGGTTTAGGCGGGTTTTATCCTACCCAAATGGGTTCACCCATCCCAAATAGGGTATATTATATGGGTTTGGGCTTGGGTTAATGGATAAAACCCGCTTAAAGCTTGGGTTAATGGATAAAATCCGCCTAAATCGTTTAGGTCTGCCTAACCCAAGACCTTCCCAAAAAATATATAGCAAAAATCCAACGTAAAAAAATTGACGTATTTTACCCAATGACAGTCATTATATTTACAAAACTACATGACAATGTCCCCGACTATATATGGAGCCTAGTGGTTAAACGCATTACTTATTGATCGTGAGTTCAAATAAAAGAAGAGATACTCCTCCCAACTTTAAATTGTGTACCCTAATATAAAAATAAAAAAATTATATATTAAGATGCAAATATATTACTAACCGTTATACGATTGCCGAAAACAACTTCAACATGGAAAAATATATGCTTAAATTTCTTATTTGAAACTTCATATGCATATTCAACTATCAAACAAACAGAAAGAAATAGATGGAGACTCCACATCTAGTCAAGCTAAACAATAATGCAAACTTGATGAGTTCCTCAAATTCATGGCTGTGGGTCCTCAAAGACTTTATCAATCATTTTGTTTTCATTACAGCTGAATTGACTCTCAATATATAAACTGGAAAGATATAATATCCTTAAAATTGCATGTATTAAATTTGAAAACTCAAACTTATTATAAAACTATGGCTACAATCTAAAGCAATAGGTGCCTTATTTTAATGAACAGTTGAGTTTAGTTGGGAGACTTACTCAAAAAGGTTTAAATATAAATGAAAACAGTTGAATTTGGATGCAAAATGTCAATATAAACTACAAAGTTAATTTAATAAATTATAAAACAAACGCTTAATATTACTACATAAAATGAAAAAAGAAAAAGAAAATTAAAATTAACCTGAGTTAACTTATGTACTACAAGTGATTATCAAAGTTTCGCCCGTTGACCGGCCATTGACCGCCTCATGCTCTGGAGAAGCCGTGGGAGTAAAATAAACCGGCGAAGCGCAAGGCGTAGAAAACGGCGTCGCATCGACGTCTACACTGTGATCGTCGTCAATCTCAATCTCAATCTCAATCTCCATCTCCATCTCCTCCTCAGCCGCTGCCACCGCCGCCCGAAGGCACTCCCCATCCAAACTTGCGCGGCTTCTGTTTTCATCACCAACAGTTTTCTTCGTCTCATTTTCTGGTTCAGCAGGATAGGGCGTAATCTTAGCTGGCGACTCCATGCCCTCTCTCTCCTCCTCTTTGATGGTGAACAGAAATCTCGGCGGTCCAAACGCTCCTTGAATCTTCAACAAGTCGACGTCGATGATCTCCACATCCGGTCCGTGATTCGAATTTGTTTCACTATTTACAGAACTCGCAGTCAACGAGCTGCGATCGAGGCGGTATTGCGGTCTTATGCAGAAGAAATAAAGGAGCTCCTTGGACGGCGCGATTGTGGAGAAACCGGATTCCGGTAAGCAGTAGCGAGAGAGTTCTTCTCCACCGCCGCTGCCGCCGCCAAAAGAAGTGGTTCGACGGCGGAAGGCGCGGCGGCGCCAGAGGGCATAGAAAAGTTGGGCGAAGATGGCCAGTAGTGAGATTGCGAAGATTATGACGAGGACAACGCCTAACTTGCTTAATCCGCCGTTCATTTTAATCTGAAACAACATCGCCTTTGTTCGAAAATTCTTATAAATAGTGGTTGAGACTGTGAACCGGAGATAGCCGGTTGCGGGTGAATAACGGATAAGTTTCCGGGAAATGGAGATTTGGGAGTGAGGTGGAAGAGTGACGTGTCCTGCTCCAGTTTTATTTTGATTTTTTTTTATTTTTTTTTTGAGCAAAAGTTTTATTTTGAATTTAATGCGCGCAAATGAAATCGAGGATTTTTCGCTAATAATATATATATATATATATATATATATATATTTTATAAGGAATGAGATCATATAATAATAAATAAGTATATTAAAAATAAAAATGAATCTCATCCATTAGATCTAATTAACTCAATGGTTGATATTTAATCAAGCAACAATTAAAACGCAATCAAGCAATAAATGATCAAGCAACAATTGAAATACAATCAAGCAACATTGTAATCAAGCAACAACTAAAACACAATCAAGCAATATTGTAAAGGTAATCAAGCGGCTTTATCATTTTATCACGGGGATAATTTTTAGTCTAAATTATCTGAAATAGCCATTTTCTTATAACACATATCACTTTTAGCCACTTTTATTAACTCATTGCAATTTTAGCCAAAAGTACAATTTTTAGCCTTGGAATTAGTTTACAAATCATTTGATTGCAATTATTCTGACATATATGTCTAATCTTTTAGTTAAAATTTGTTGATAACTAATTTTATAGATTTATGAACCAAAATCTATTTATTTACCCACGAAAATAAATAATTAGGGTAGCTATCTGGATTTTTAAAAATTAAAATGGAAAATCCTGGTCTCACTCGACTTTTTTTGTATTTAAAATTCCTATAAATTGTTGACTGTGGGGGCCACATGAGTGCGAACCGAGTGCGACCGAGTGGGAACGGTTGCGACTCGGTCTCACTCATTTAAATTTTTTTTTTAAATTGTGGGTCCCACATGAGTGCGAACCGAGTGCGACCGAGTGGGAACGGTTGCGACTCGGTCGCACTCATTTAATTTTTTTTAAATATATATTGTGGGTCCCACCGAGTGAGACCCGAGTGCCACCGAGTGGGATCGGTGGCGACCCGGTCTCACTCAATATTTTTTTTTTCATGTTTTAAATATATATTTAAATTTTAAAAATATAATTCTTCCTATTTAATTTATAAAAATCTATTTGGTATACTTTTGAGTTGATTTTGCACGAGAATTTTTTACTTATTTTGCTATTGCATATTAGTGCAATAAAGTGTTCAAACATATTGATATGATGAGTCCATGCACACTGCATACCTATGATATAGGTTGTTGGAAATATTATGTGAAGAGTAATGAATTGTACATGATATTGTTGAAAATTTAA
Source organism: Plectranthus barbatus (assembly GCA_026898455.1). NCBI lineage: Eukaryota > Viridiplantae > Streptophyta > Magnoliopsida > Lamiales > Lamiaceae > Plectranthus > Plectranthus barbatus. The sequence continues at coordinate 3,642 of JAPKLW010010681.1, read as the reverse complement.
ATGAATTCAATTTTTTTATTTGATCAATTGTATTTCCTTCAACTATTTGCCGACACTCTTTATAACTTATATAATTGAAGTGAAGTTTGTGGTGGCATAAACATTTCTTCGCACTACAGCTTTTGTTTCACTTTCACTTTCAGTCTCCGTCTATCTTCATCAAAATAAATTCTTTTGTTTCTCAAAATGAAGAATTGGTGCAACGTAATTCTTCACTACAATGGGCAATGGGATGACTCGTGCAACTACATTGGCGGACAAGAACGACTGGTTTATATACCAATCGCCAACATTTCCATAGCCGCATTAAGAAGCAACATTCAACTTATTTTTGATGCGGAAGCCATACTCGGTGAGTATAATATTTATTACACTGCCCAATCCCGAAGTGGCAGATTTATAAATTCGTTGTTGGTGACGGATCTAGAGCTTCAACGATTGATTGCTCTTTATTCAGAGCCGCATGTTTATATTGTTATGAATTATACGGCGAGTACCGGTGTTGGGACTTCACATCGGGAGCCATCCCCATACAGGCCATTTTTTTCATCTTGCAGTCCACCATCGTACCAGCATTTTAGTCCAGGTTTGGAAGATCTACAAAGATTTGGGGACTCATTAGTTTTTGGTACGTCATCAGAAGGTGGTTCTCGGAGCTCCCAAATACCCAACTTAAATGATGAGCCTCCCCATGAAGAATACGAGCAGACATACGAGGAGGAGGAGGAGGAGAACATAAATACCGATCACCACACAACAGGTGAGGGTCGTGTTGTTGACTCTAATGATGAAGAGGAGGACGAGGAATCCGAGGAGGAGTCAAGTGATGATGAAGATTTCATCAATTCTGATGCATTAAAGAATTTTACGGTGGCTGAGTTTTCTGCATGGATAAGATCAGTTGGTGGAATGAGTGCGTTTATATCCAATCTTATGCCAACCCATCCTCTCCCGGATTCATGTCAAGTTGAAGGCGATCTAAATAATTGGCTAGTTCCAATTATATCATTGGATTCATCACAGTCACCAGTGGTACGAGATGTTGCAGCCATACTAGATCGGGAACTTTCATTGGGCTCTATCTTCTATACGAAGGACGATCTTCTAATTGCCGTATCTCTATTGCATATGGAGCAACGTGTTGAATTTAAAGTGGTGCGCTCATCTAGTACTCACGTTGAGTACACTTGCAAACGAAGTGCCTCTTGTTCGTTCTTCATACGGGCATCATGCAGAGGTAGTTGCTGGATCATACGCAAGTTTCATCGTAATCATGATTGCGTTAACAATCTTGCAGGCATAGGATCCCAGAATGTCCGTTCCAAAGCTGTTGCCGCGTATTTTGCACGAAAGATGCGTCAGCAAGGATCAATCGTAAAACCCCGTGAAATTATGATGGAGTTGCAGGCATCATTTGGGATCCGTACTAGCTATGGCGTTGCACTAAAAGCTCGAAATGCAGCAATTTCGATGATCTATGGTGGTATAGAAGATTCTTTTTCTATGCTGCCCAAATATCTGGAGGTGTTAAGACAATACAATCCAGATACGTTAACAGATTTGGAGATTGCACCCGATGGAAGATTTTGTCATTGTTTTGTTGCTCTAGGTGTTTCACGGACTGCGTTTCAGAACGGGTTATTAAGACCGGTTATCGTTGTTGACGCCACTCATTTGAAGGGTAGAAACAAAGGCATCTTATTTGTTGCTGTCACAAAAGATGGTAACGAACATGTCTTTCCACTTGCTATTGGTGTCGGCAGCATCGAGAATGATGAGTGTTGGAAGTGGTTCATGTCTCGATTACGGATTTCTTTTGGATGCACAGATCAAATGTTGATTGTATCCGACCAACACATTAGCATCTCCAATGCGATCAGTGAAGTGTATCCTGGTGTGCCACACGGCTTATGTTTTTACCATCTTCTAAATAAAATGACAGGGTACGGTAAGGACATTGCTGCGCTGTACCAACGTGCTGCTTACGCTTACCGACCGGCAACATATCAACAAGCGATGGATAGAATCAATCAGAAGAAACCAGCAGCCTTTCAGAAACTATTGGAGGTAGGACCAGATCGATGGGCTAGGTCGCAATGTCCTGTACGTCGATATAGTTTCTTGACATCAAATGCAGCTGAGGTTTTCAATGCTCGCTTACTGGATGCCCGACGTTTGCCTATCTGCTCTATTATAGACACCTACAGAGGTATTCTTGAAAAATGGTTTGATAAAAAAAGAGCTAAGGCATCTGTGCGCGAGGATATCTTGACGGAGGAGGCTGTTGCAAAATTAACACCGTTAGTAGAACTCTCGCATACATATTCAGTGGTACCCATATCAGCAATGAAAATGAAGGTGAATGAAGGAGAAAGAACTTGGAGGGTTGATCTCGAGTTATCTATATGCGATTGTCGTGAGTTGCAACTGGACCTCATCCCGTGCTCGCATGCCGTTGCGGCAATTAGGTAAACGTATTTAAGTTAATTTTCATTTTATAATATGTTATTAACTTAATCATAATTGTGACAGTCATGTTGGGTTGAACCCGTACGACTATGTAAGTCATTACTATAAGATATCAACTTGGCGAGAAATATACGCTGGAGTCGTGCAGTCAATGCCACCGCAAGACGAATGGGATGTTTCTGCCGAAGCAAGTTCGTTGTGTGTCTTGCCTCCAATTATCTCTCGTCAAGCTGGACGACCTAGATCTCGTAGACGCCCATCAGGTGCCGATATTGGTCAATCTTCAAGTAGTAGGCAACGCGCTCAGAAAAAATGCAGTATATGCAGATCTGAAACACACACTAAGCGCACATGTCCAGATCGAACTACGAACAATTAGTGGATTTCGACTTTGTTTGTAATGAACAACATCATCTCGTTTGTTGTAATGAATAAAATGAAGTGTTTGTCGACGAATAAACCCAAGTCCAAGTACAAATCGATTCAAATACTAAGCCCTCCAAAATGAAACCAAACTCAAACAGTGTTTAGGTAAAACATCATAGCTAGATATTTCCTATATCTAGGTAGATTGTCAACATTTTCCATCCATGCAATAGTAGGTACTCCAAATGCTTTCTGATCCATGATCACACAAGCGAATATATCGTGAAGGCGTGGAACAGTGCTCTGGAATTTGTAAACCATTGACACGGCCATCTTACCTACACCGGGTTCGCGCAACCCCAATGTGTTCTGATCCCAATACCCACATCTCCGGAGATACCAATGAAAATGATCAGTCATTTTTCTTATCTCGCTCAGTATCTTCTGCACTTGAGGCAGCTCCAGCGACTTCGCGTATGCATCAAACACCTCAACAGTCCAAGTCGTGATCCAAATGGAAACAATGAACCACTTCTTCCCAACTTTGCATGGAACAATAATCTACGAAAAAAAATTAATCATTAATTAATTTAAGTAATATATTTTATTAATATAAATAAAATAAAATAAGGAGCTGACTTACCTCATCTGCTCCAAACCAATCAGTCGATGTCGATGAGTCCATCCCTCTAATAAATTGCTGGAGCCGTGGTGAATATTCATCTCTCTTGGTAATTTTCATTAATTCCTTAAAAAACATAAACAACAAACTACAATTAGTTTATAAAATAATATAAATAAAGATGC
>JAPKLW010010680.1:0-10436 GCA_026898455.1 Plectranthus barbatus | reverse complement strand
TATATATATTGTAATTAGATTAATTAGCATGAACTCCATGAAATATTCCATTACAAAAAATATTACTAGCTAAGATTATGCTAAAATTTTATTTTTAATTTAATACCTGATTGAACTCTTTTCAGAATTGTGTAAATATTTCATATTTGACTTAGATTTTCATTTACCTAATCTCCTATAAATAATCTTCAACCAACATTAATTTCATTCAGATTAGAGTAACTTTTGTAGGCTTTGTAATTTGTGCAATTGTTTCATTTTTGTTTGCTACAAAGAACGTCAAAGAATTATTTCTTCCACTAAGACTGAAGATTTGACCACCATTCAGTTATTTCAGTATTTCTGCTACTATTATCTTTTATTTGCATTGAACATATGAGTTGTTTTTCAATTATCTTTCACGTATCATTCTATATTCCTAAATTGTTGTACTAGAATATATTTGTATAAAGTGTTTTTTTTTTTGGCAATCTTATCAGGAGATAAAGAAAGTAAGATGGAATCGAAGACATGCTTGAAAAGTAGATTAAGTAGCTTATCATATAGGCTCTTGCTTTTGATAATTTTATGTATAAAGTGTTGTTTATTTTAATTTTTTCCAGTAAATTGATTTTCCTATGTAATAAGTTAATTCATTTTTGTAATGTAATTTAAGTTTAACTTGAGATATTACAAACATTATATTATGATTGAGTAAGAAATTTATTGAACATTGTGTTTTGTTAATAAATGTTATTTTAATATTAGATATGATTTAAAAAAAAACTCAATATCTATTTATTTAAGGGATTAGAATCAAAGTAACGTTTGAACTATTTTAACGAGAAGTTAATTGGATTAATTAGACCCATCAACTTTTAAAACTTCATGCTATATCCTCATAGAAAAAATGTAACGCCCCCTGTTCGCCTTCCCAAACTTAGGGTGCGCTACAGTGGGTTGGGTGATTTAAACAGCGGAAGGTTGAGATATTCAAACAGAAACAAGGGTTCACGCCCAATCGGTTCAACATACATAATTGAAATAATGGTGTCTGTAACGAGGCAAACAAACCTCGCTGCCATAGTGTACGAATGATAACGATAAACAAAGAGTTTGGTTTCTCAGACAATTATTCCAAACTGGGAAGGAAATAGATTCAGAGTTTCATGCAGCGGAGAGTTACGCAACGGAGAGTTACATATGAAGATGCATGTCTCAGGATCAAGTTCTTATTGGGATAATCCTGCCCTCGACACCGCTGCATCCGCATCACTGCCACTAACCTGCACATTTTAGAAATAATGCACAGGGGCTGAATACAACGTACCCCGTGAGGACATGACCCGAAAACAAATGATACCTGATTAAATATGAATGCTATGCCACACACAAATAAACCACGGAGTTTTAGAAAAAAAACATTTGCCCGTGTTTTATTTCAAAACATTTTGCACTGTACAGTTTTTCACACAGGGAAGACATATCTGTTTTAACGTTGTGTGACCGGAAGTTGGCCGACTTCAAGTCACGATGAACAGTTGGAAATGGCGAACCATTCGGCCCACTGTCATCATTTAGTGCACTGGTCTCAGAATTCACCGCATTGAGACCCGATCGATTTGTGACACAGAATGTGTCTCTCCTTATCTCTCTGAAGGTATCAATACTCCATTGAGTGACCAAGTCTGAGGTTGACTCGAGACAACAGAGGATCAATGCCCCTAGAGTTTAAGAGTCATAGCTCAGGGTTCTTTCGAAACCTGGTTCAGTTCTCGTTAAACCCAATCTCCCTAGTCAACTCGGTTGACCAGAGGAACAGATACGAATTCAAAATAGTTTTGGCATAGACAATCAGTGAAAATCAAATCAATTTGCATGCTTTTCAAAAGTAGGGCTTATAGCCCAAAATCAAGCGAAAATAGGAATAAAATCGTCCCCATCTCAAATGCTTACAGATACGACGCAAGTAAGTTGATTTGTGATTGAAAAGCTCTCCGCTTACCCTGTGTTTCCTTCAATTGACAACACAGGAGAATACAACAAATTAGGTGGATTATATGCGTAGTGTAAATCAGCACCCCAGCTGATATTTTCGCAGAATTCAGGTTCTAAGGCAAACTGACTTTAAGACGAGACAAACATAATCCTAGCTACCCAACATGCATTGCCCGTACATTCGGACATGCATGAACTTACCCAAATTCCCTCATCTCAGAAAACAATCCATGGTTAAATAATCAACCAATTCAGAGTTTGAAAATGAATTAAACACTTCAACACGAAATAGTACTTGCATGATTTATTATAGCCGATTCCCAACGTCCAAAATCAGTTCAATTTACACATATTCAAACATTAATAGCCTCAGAACTGATATAAATAATCATGCATCAAAAATAAATCAAATCGGAACGAAAACGGGCGAAGAAAACACGAAAGCAGGATACAGCCGTGGCACCGTCGATCGACGGGGCCCCGCCGTCGATCGACGATGGCTCCGTCGATCGACGACGGGGCCCCCTTGATCAACGAAGGTCGCCACAGTAGTTGTCGCGAGCGTGCGACGCGGCTGTTTTTCTCCGGCCATTTCTGGCCGTTTTCGGCCAAACCAGATACTCCCGATGCACCCCCACCCTCTATACAACACTAGGAACTGAATGAGATGCATCACAACCCACGAAATAGTGAAAACAAGCAGCTACAGTAGTGAAGAAAAAAGGAAGGAAACCCTACCTTTCTTGGACGTTCAGGTGGATTTTTCGGCGATCGATCGGCGGGGGTGAAGATCCAACACTACCAAAAGCTTCCTACCGTCATAAGGAAAAATAATATGTAGGTTAATCGCAGGTTCATTGTTGTTTTCACGAAGATCTAACGAAGGTTACGGTTTTGGAATTTCTTACCAACACGCCCTGAAGATCGAGCTGTAACTCTCGCGATTCTTAACCAAATTGGCTTCTTCCGGATTCTATGGAAATCTTGAAGCACGATCTTTGTTTTGTCTTCAGAAATTGCGGCCTGAATCTCACTAGTTTGGTCGGAAATACACGATGAAGGGGGTGAGTCGAAAGCTGCTGCACGGGGTTTGCGGAGTGATGGAATGCGCGGCTGCTGAATGGTTTCTCTGATTATTCACGACTCTTTCGCCACAATACACCACCCTGCAATTATTGAGGACTCATGGGAGGTATGGGGGGGAATGGGGAGTGCCACGTGGCACGTTCCCACTCGTCGCGGCTCCGGATTCGTTATTTCATGTATTAACCCCGTTATTCGACCTTCGTTGCTTCTTAATTTGACATGCATTGTCCAATTTAGAAAATGGACATCCATGAAAATGCTCTAAATCACGAATCCTACCCGTGGGTTCAATTCCACAATTTTTGAAATTTTCCCGTTTTCCCTCCGAACTTAATAGTTCGAAAAATCATAAAATATTTCACGGGTCTCAGAATTTCATTCCGTTTGTTTCTATAAATCTTATAAATCAATTCCAAGTATACCCTATCTTGGTGAAAGAAACGGAGCTCTCGAGTGCAAGTTGTCGATTTTTTCGTACCCAAAACACACTAGAAACCCTAGTTTATCGCGCACGAGTTTTCTACGTAAAGTTCGTCTGCATGGTTGCTTAGGGTTTCTTAATACGTACTCATGGACATTTTGTTTGTATGAAACGGACATGCATGCAGGAACGAGTGTCGAAAATTGAGTAACGAATAATTTAAGGGCAAAATAAATAATCCCTTTTATTTAATAATTAATTAAGCTATAAGTCGCTTAATAAAAACTCGGGATATTACATTCACCCCACCTTGCAAAAATTTCGTCCCGAAATTTGCTAAGGGTTTGTAAACAACTCAGGGTACTTGTTCATCATCTTCCCTTCGAGTTCCCAAGTTGCTTCTTCTTGTCCATGGTGGTTCCACAGGACTTTGACTAGTGGAATGGACTTGTTCCTCAATTCTTGGACTTTCGGTCCAAGATTCCTATTGGCTTTTCCTCATATCGCAGATCTGGGTTCAGGGTAACTTCCTCTTGATGTATCACATGCTTAGGATCGTACACATATTTCCTTAGTTGTGATACATGAAATACATTATGTACGTTACCCAGACTTGGCGGTAGAGCCAATCGATAGGCAACTGGGCCTATACGTTCTAGGATCTCGTAGGGTCCTATGAAACGCGACCGTAGTTTACCCCTTGCGCCAAATCTGATGATTCCTTTTGACGGCGAGACTTTTAGGAAGACCTTGTCTCCAACTTCAAATTGTAAGTCGGTCCTCCTCGTATCAGCATACGATTCTTGTCTGCTTTGGGCCTCCTTAATCCATTCCCAGATCTGTCGAACTATCTCAATCATCTAGTTAATAGCGTCGGGCCCGAGAATTCGTCTTTCTCCGACTTCATCCCAATAAAGTGGAGATCTGCATTTCTTTCCATACAAGGCTTCATATGGAGCCATTCCGATGGTTGCCTGATAACTGTTGTTATAGGCGAATTCAACGAGTGGTAGAATCGGCTCCCAACTTCCCCCTCGATCTAAAATGACAGTCCGTAACATGTCCTCTAGTGTTTGGATGGTTCTTTCGGACTGACCATCCGTTTGTGGGTGAAATATCGTACTGAAATTCAGGCGGGTCCTCAGTTCTTTTTGCAAGCTCGTCCAGAATCTAGATGTAAACTTTGCATCCCGATCCGAGGTTATAGTCATGGGTACTCCGTGTAGCCGTACTATTTCCCTCACGTACAATTGTGCCAACTTATCCGAACCATATGTTGTCCGAATTGGCAGGAAGTGGGCACATTTCGTGAGGCGGTCAACGATAACCCATATTGTCGTATTCCCCTTTTGTGACTTTGGCAGCCCCGTGACAAAATCCATCGCAATATGTTCCCATTTCAACTCAGGAATGTCTAACGGCTCTAACTTTCCATAGGGTCGCTGATGCAGTGCCTTCACTTTTTGACAAGCCAAACACCTTTCGACATACAGAGCGACGTCTCTCTTCATACCGTCCCACCAGAAGGTTGTTTTTAGATCCTGGTACATCTTGGTGCTTCCAGGGTGGGCGGTATAAGGTGTATCATGAGCCTCGCTCATGATTTCATCCCTCAGTTCCTCGTTTTTTGGCACGCAGATTCTATTCTTGTACATCATTGCGTTGTCTGGTGCCTCCTTGTATTCGTTTGACTCCTTTATCCGGATTCTTTGACGTAATTTCTCGAGTTCGTCATCTTTCCTCTGCGCTTCAATTATTCGCTGCCTCAAGTCTGATTCGACGTTTAAGGCCAACAACGAACACCTCTCTCTTTCGGAGGGAGTAATTACCTCCAGATGTAGTTTCTCAAAATCTCGGATAAGTTCAAACTCTTTGGTTAAGAGGGAACCTAACCTTGCTGAGTCCTTTCGACTCAAGGCGTCAGCCACAGAATTTGCTTTCCCCGGGTGGTAGTTGATTGTTATGTCATAGTCATTGACCAACTCTAGCCATCGTCGCTGTCTCATATTCAGATTCTTTTGCTCGAAGAAATACTTCAAGCTCTTGTGATCCGTGAATATGGCGCACTTGACCCCGTATAGGTGGTGCCTCCAAATTTCCAGAGCATGAACTACTGCTGCTAACTCGAGGTCATGAGTAGGGTAGTTCAGTTCATGTGGCCTCAATTGTCTCGAGGCATAGGCAATAACTCGACCTTCCTGCATCAACACGCATCCTAGGCCATTCTTAGATGCATTAGTGTAAACCTCATAGTTTTTGTCGGGTTCAGGAATAGCCAAGACAGGCGCAGTTGTCAAGTATCGCTTCAACTTTTGAAAGTTCTCCTCGCACTCCTCAGTCCCCTCGTATTTAACACCTTTCTGTAATAGTCGGGTCATAGGCTTTGCTATCTTTGAAAAGCCCTCAATGAACCGTCTATAGTATCCTGCTAGTTCAAGGAAACTTCGGATTTCATTTGGATTCGTCGGTGACTTCCATTCCATCACTGTTTGTATTTTGGCAGGATCCACTTTGATTCCATCAGCGGACACAATGTGGCCTAAGAATGTCACTTCCCTCAGCCAAAATTCACATTTGCTGAACTTGGCGTACAACTTCTCATCTCGGAGTGTCTGTAAGACAGTCCTTAGATGCTTCTCGTGTTCTTCTTCACCCTTGGAGTAGACAAGTATGTCATCAATGAACACCAAGACAAAATTGTCTAAATAAGGGTGAAATACCCTGTTCATTAAATCCATGAACACTGCGGGGGCGTTCGTAAGTCCAAAAGGCATGACTACGAACTCGAAATGACCATACCTTGTCCTAAATGCAGTTTTCGGAATATCCTCCTTCCAAATTTTCAGTTGGTGGTAGCCGGAGAGAAGATCTATCTTTGAAAACACGCTTGCTCCCTTCAGTTGGTCAAACAAGTCGTCGATTCTAGGTAAGGGATACCTGTTCTTCAAAGTTAACTTGTTTAGCTCTTGATAATCGATGCACATCCTCATCGATCCGTCCTTTTTCTTTACGAATAAGACAGGGGCTCCCCAAGGTGATACGCTTGGTCGTATAAAACCCATATCCAGAAGCTCCTGAAGTTGCACCTTCAGTTCCTGCAACTTCTTAGGCGCCATACAGTATGGTGCCTTTGAAATAGGGGCTGCTCCCGGCTCCAGGTCTATCGTAAACTCCACTTGTCGGTCCGGTGGCAGACCAGGAAGTTCTTCAGGAAATACATCCTCGTATTCACTGACTATCGGTACATCTTTTACGTTCAATTCTTGATCTATTTCTCCCTCTAGGTACACCAGGAAAGCTTGACTCTCCTATTTTTGAATCAACCTTCTAGCTTGGAGTGCTGATATAATTGGTACTCTCTGACCTCTGCGGAATCCGTAGATATGAATTGGCTCATCCCCGGCTTGAAGAGTGACTTTCCTATCTCTACATAAGATAGTGGCCATGTTTTTAGATAACCAATCCATTCCTAGGATCACATCCACGTCATACATATCCAATACATTCAGCTCAGTAACTAACGCGTTATGAGTGTTAAACTGGATCTCCAGGTTAGAGCACACTAAGTTAGTAGTAGTTGTTTCCCCTGAAGGCATTGCTACTTTCAACTTCTGACTACCTTCTACTACTTTAAGGCCTAGAGTTCCGATGCATGAAGATGAAATAAAGGAATGGGATGCTCCAGTATCAAATAAAACCATGACAGGTATATCATTAATAATGCCCATACCTGCCAAGTTCCCTTCATCCTTATTTCCATCGATAGCATAGGCTCTAGCTCCTCGGGGTGGTTGCTCCCTCTGCTGACGATTTTCCCGCAGGACCACGAGGTGGTGACTGTCTCTCCTGTCGATCTGCCCTGTGGTTCTTAGCAGCTCTCGGATTAGGTTGGCGCTCTCCACGGATTGCCTTCAGCTGTTGATTGGCAGGCCCCTGAGGGTTCTGTCTGTATCCAGCCTCAAACCGATTAGAAGGGCATTGACGGGCATAGTGTCCGGCTCCCCCACAATTGAAGCATTTTTGAGCTAGGGGTGGGCATTTCCCAAAATGTTTCTTCCCACACCGATGGCATTGTGGAGGTGCCACTCCCCTCTGTTCATTCCTAGGCACAGCGGGTGTTTCGTATCTCTTCGGCGGGTGATCATAGTTCCTCTTAGGCTGGTTGTGACTCCCCTGGTCATACCTTTTTTGACTGCCCGATCCCTGGTGGAAAGATCATTGATTATCCTCCCATTTCCTCTTCGATGATGGAGGTGATGAGATCGCCTCTTGGGAGTTCCAGACATGCATCTTCTTCTTAGTCATCGCCGACTCCACGTCCAAGGCCATTCTCAGGGATTCCTGATAGTCCATGCCTTTAAGGGTAGACAGGTGAGCCCGAATTTCCTCCTTCAGTCCTTCTCGGAACTTTTCAGCTAGCTTCATCGGTGTGTCTACCTGGAGAGGGGCATGATGGCGTAATTCACAGAATTTTCTGTCACAGTCCGTGACGCTCATTTTCCCTTGTTCGAGTAAGAAGAACTCCATCTCTCTCTCCTTGCGGAACTACTTTGGCACATACTTCTCGAAGAAGGCCTTCTTGAAGTCTTCCCAGGTGAATTGGAGGTACACTTCTGGTGCCAACGACTTAACGTAAGTCTCCCACCAGCGGTCAGCTTGCCCACTTAGCTGGTACGTCATACAGTTAATCCTGTCAGATTCAGAACACTGCATATGCTTGAAGATTTTCACCAGAGCTCGAACCCAATCTTCAGCTTCAGCAGGGTTCCCAGTTCCGTCAAATGCAGGAGGTTGTTGCTTCCGGAAGGTTTCTATAAGTTGGACGGGTGTAGGGGGTGGCGCCATGTTTTGCTGCGGCGGTCCCCTAGGTCCCTGAACTGATGCGCTGCCCTCGTTAGATAGTACCTCGACTTCTGGAATTTCCTCCGAAATTTGGACACCTTCGAACCCAAGGTTCTCTTCGACGAGCGGAGGCTGAGCCCGACCACGACCACGCCCGTGGCCGCACCCTCGGCCTCTACCACGCCCTCGTCCTCGTCCATAAACTTTGATGTTGGCAGACATTCTAAAATTACCGCACTAGATTAGTACCTGATCATGTCAAATCTACTAAAATTTTGGCAGCACCTCCTCTAATAATCGACATAATCCACAATCAGCAACCAATCACAACAATCATCATAAGCAATAATCACAACATCTAAGTAGTGCTAGAAACATAAATACGATAACGTCATCACGTAACAGCTGATATATAGATAATTGTACGTGATCACGACCCAGGAGGTAGAGGTACTCGCCTAGAGAGGTATTGAGCACGTCTTACCTGACAAAAGACCTGATACTTGTAGTGACAGCCAATAGTGTCACTACTTATCGCACCAGATCTGGGATAGGCAAATAAAGGAAAATATGCCAGCTCCCCGGCCAAAAAGGGGTCGAAACAACAATCACACACAGACAGTCACAACATAACATCCAACAAACCCAAACACAAACGCAGCAGTATCAGTAGTATAACATCACAAGTCAGAGTCAAACGGATCCCTCAGCCCTAGTAGCAGGGCTGCTCCCCACAGACGAAGCATCATCTCTCAGATCATCAGCGTCCTCATCCTCCAGCTCGCCCGGCATGCGAAAAGGTATACGAACGGCATTTGTAGTACAGGTGATGTGACGACGGATAGGCACGCCTCCGATGTACCCCAGCGGTCGGGTAGATGGAGCTCCAGTAAGGGGGGGTGGTGGTGGTGCAGATACTCGCAGTGGGACGTCCGTGACAGGCGGCAGGTCCTGGCGCTGTACCATCCCAATCATCGCCTCCAGAGAAGGGAACGTGTGAGGATCATCAGCTGGAAGAACTCTCAAAGGTGGCGGTGGTTCCCTATTCGGCACCTCAACAGTAACAGGCACGGGGAGATAAAGGTACGACCCCACCGGAGGGTGTCCGACAAGGACAACCTGCTGCAGGATGTCAGACACGAAGCCCCGGAAGTACCCTAGACGGGCACGAGTGTCACCACGTCGGTATATGAAGCGCTACGCCCTCTCTCGAGCCCAGTGGACCCACTCGCTCGGCAGTAAGTCGATCAGACGATCAATACCCTCGAAATCTCCTACCTCGCCATAGCTCTGTGCGAGCTCCCAAACTCGTAAGTACTCTGTCAGAAACACGGGAAGCGTCTGACTTGGTCGGCGAGTGTAGCGACGGAACTCGCTAGTCCTGATGTCCTTCAGGTACTCCATCTGTCACAGCAGAGCAGTCTGTCAGTACTGAAATCGAATCATAAAGCAAGTAATGATGCATGCCACTCCTCTCGTTACTTCTCCTCCCATGGCTCAGTCGCGGTTGTTCCACAGCTGTTGGTCCCGGTTTATCAGAGTGTATAACGTTACGCAGCGGAAATATTGAACTTATAAGTCTAACTTGCACTCTGTCCTGCTGGTTGCTTCAGCTGACTGGCTGACTGGCTGGTCAGCTGATAGCTCAACACTTAGAATATTTTAAGCCTAGTTTGCACAGTTATCAGTTTTCAGATATACACCAGCACTTGAGTGCTGGGTTTCAAATACAAATTTAAATACTGAAAGCAGATAAAGGCAAAGGATTTTTATAGTGGTTCGATCAACTGATCTACGTCCACTCTCCAGTCGACTCACTGGAAATTCACTATAAGAGCAATCAGGTACAAAGTTCCTACGATCTATCTCCAGCTGGTAGATGCCCCGTCTACCAGTCCACTGGATCAACCGCTCCCGGTCCTTGTCCTTCTTCAGCTCTCGTCAGATGGATGGAGTGCGAGCACGTCACTTCAACCTCCTCCTCTGACTGGTTGGGTGTTGAGTTCTCCCAAGAACGTAAATCCTCTACGGCAAACTGCCCGTAATAACTCAAGAGCTGGCTGGCTCTAGAGCTGCTATGTTCTTCCTCAGAAAGAGAAAGAACACCAAG
>JAPKLW010010679.1:0-11147 GCA_026898455.1 Plectranthus barbatus | reverse complement strand
ACTCTTGGAATCTCCCATGACTGGTGACTTCACCGCTGGTGAACAGTGTCAGTGAGAACACCTATTCTGCTGGTAAGGTTTGTCAGCCGCCTGCTGATGAAAACCTTCCCAACTGGTGAACAGTAGCCAGTCTTTAGCTCTTCTCATGCTGATGAACAGTGTCAGCACGAGTCTTTGTCAGCCGCCTTCGGATGAGGCTTTTCCAACTGGTGAACAGTACCAGTGGTAAGCACTTCTCATGCTGGTGAACAGTAGCCAGCATGAGTCTTGATCAGCTGCGACTTACAACTCAAAAGACCTAAACAGGACTTTACATTTGAGACTAGAGCTATTCTAGAGACAAACTGACGCTGGTAGGACTTAGGATTTGATCCACCAAAACACCAAAACTAGAATCTAAATAAGTAGCTACTGGGGAGAGGAAACTTAGCCAAATTTCCCAACACCAGTCATCAGGACAGAAGAACCAACGCCAGCAGATTCTCATCTTCCCAAATGGCTGAGAAATCACCCATCCGATGCTATTCTCGGTGATCCAGAAGGTTCTGTTCAGACTCGACACGGCAGTGCGCTCCTGACTTGTTTTATTTCTCAAGTGGAACCTACTTCCATAGGAGTTGCGCTAGAATCTACCGATTGGATTAATGCCATGCAAGAAGAGCTTGCGGAATTCACTCGCAACAATGTTTGGGACTTGGTAGAGAGACCATCACATCAGTCATTGATTGGCACCAAGTGGGTTTTCAAGAACAAGCGAGATGAGAATGGCACTGTAATCAGAAACAAAGCTCGTTTAGTCACCAAAGGTTACAAGCAATGTGAAGGCATCGACTTCGACGAGACCTTCGCACCAGTTGCAAGAATGGAGGCGATACGGCTGTTCCTTGCATATGCAGCGTATCATGGTTTCACGGTATTTCAGATGGACGTGAAGAGCACCTTCTTGAATGGCGAGCTAAAGGAGGAAGTATATGTCGAACAACCTCCAGGCTTTGAAGTAGGCACCAAAGTGTACAAGCTGAGAAAGGCCCTGTATGGATTGAAACAGGCGCCCAGGGCTTGGTACGAAACGCTATCACAGTTCCTAATCAGTAATGGATTTCGGAAAGGGAAGATCGACAGGACTCTCTTCCTTATCAAGGATGGTGATGATATGCTAATGGTGCAGATATATGTCGATGACATTATATTCGGGTCAAAGAATATGTCTCTCTGTGAGAAGTTTTCTCAACTGATGCAGAACTCATTCCAGATGAGTATGATGGGCAAATTAACATACTTCCTAGGACTACAAGTCCAGCAGACAGCTGATGGAATTTTTATTAATCAGAGGAAGTATGCCAAGGACCTAATTCAGAAATATTGCCCAGAGAAGACTAAAGCTCTCAGAATACCGATGAGCACCAGTTGCCAGATCTTTCTTGATGAAGAAGGAGAATCGGTTGATCCTTCCAGCTACAGAGGTATTATTGGATCACTTCTCTATCTGATAGCCAGCAGACCCGACATTTCATACTCAGTCGGAGTGTGTGCCAGATTTCAAGCCAATCCAAAGAAGTCACACATGGAAGCTGCTAGGAGAATAGTGAAATACCTCAAAGGAACTGAATCACTTGGCTTATGGTACCCCAGGAATGATGAGCTTACACTCATTGGGTATTCAGATTCAGATTTTGCTGGATGCCGTATAGATAGAAAAAGTACCAGTGGTACGTGTCAGTTTCTAGGACACAAGCTAATCAGCTGGTTTAGCAAGAAGCAACACTCAGTTGCTACATCTACTACTGAGGCTGAATATGTTGCCGCTGCCAGTTGCTGTGCTCAAATTCTCTGGATCAAGCAACAACTGGAAGATTATGAAGTGGACACTGGTTGTGTACCCATCTATTGCGACAACAGCAGCGCTATGTGCATAACGAAGAATCCGGTTCATCACTCTAGGACCAAGCACATAGATATCCGACATCACTTCATACGTGATCATGTCGAGAAGAAGGATATCAGCGTAGAGTACATCAGAACCGACGATCAACTAGCTGACATCTTCACCAAACCTTTGCCAGAAGCAAGATTCAAGGAGTTGTGCATCAAACTCGGTCTTATGGAGATTGATGCGAGCCCTAGTATTGAGGAAGAATGAGTCCCAGCTCTCATTCAGTTCTTGATTTTCTGAAGGATGCTGATTAAGACTAAGTCCAAGCTCTTAGTCTTCATGTTTTCTTTAGTGGTGGCTCAAAACCATAGGTGGTATCTACTGGCAGAACTTATTCCATAAACAACGAAGGAAATGAGTCCCAGCTCTCATTTCGAATTTGCCAGCAGTCATGCACCATCAGTCGAAGTAAAATTGGGTCCCAGCTCCCAATTCCAAGCAATGATGAAGAAGTGAAGAGAAGATTATGCGGAATGAATTGAGTCCAAGCTCTCAATTCTTTCAATCTTTCAAGTTGTCAGCAGACAACTGGTGATATATCAACGACTGGTGAAAATTGAGTCCTAGCTCTCAATTTGTCTAAGTACACGGGAACCAGTTGTGAGTATCAGTTGTCGACTGGTAAGAAGGCCATACTGGCAGGGGGAAGTATGCGACTGGCGTATACTACTGATGACCAGTTGAGTCCCAGCTCTCAACTGAGGCTCTCTTGAAGTCCAAGAGTTGTGCCAGCTGTCGCAGAAATGGCGGGAATGGTTTAAAATTGGTATTGCGTGTGCATATCTTCGAATTTAATGCGGTATTTAATGCCACATTTAATGCGCACAGTGACTGCGCAGTCAAAAGCAATCTCGCGACCAATCAGCGTGTGCCATGTCAGCTACACGTACCATCCCACGTCAGCACGACCACGCACGTCGCTACAGGGAATCGTGCCTGCTGATGACCGTCAATCCTCACTTTTGACGAATTCATCTCGTCCATCCATCACAACAATGGCATCAGTATAAATAGCTGTTATTCGTGATTGGAAAAACTCTTATCATTCCTTCAAATTTTTTCGAACATATTTTCCGTTCATCCTCCTTCAAATTTCCGAACACTTATTCCCTGGAAAAATGGCATCTTCATCCAATCCTGCTGCTGATAAATCATCTTCTTCCACTGAGTCTTTGGATCTAGACTTACCTTTAGCCGAATCACACATGCCTACCTTCACTGGCATTGTGAAAGAAGAAGACATAGATTATACCTACCCTTTCAACAAGCTTGTTCAATTGAACAAAAAGGCCAACCAACATCTCCTTTCTAACTCCCAGATCAGAGCTGCCCAAGTCCAGAAGGAGAAGATTTTGAACGACAAACTGGCCGAGAAGCATCACGGCGAGGAGCTCATGGAAATGATCGACCATGAGCAGCTCCGACCATACTTGACGGCAACCCCCAGGAACTTCCACCCACAAATGGTAGCCGAGTTCTATGCTCGCGCGGTGATAGCTGACGACAGGAAATCCTTCACCATGTTGGTGTTCGGACACCTGATCACCATCGACGTAGAGTACCTAGCCAACCTCTTTGGGCTGAGGAGTACTGGTGAGGAGGTGGCGACGTATTTCAAAGATGATACAGTGGAGTTCAGGCGGAGGTGGACTGAATGGAAGAAGGAGGGGGTGACTATCTTCAGGACTGGCATGAAGAAGTCAGAGATGGATGAATACTGGCAGATGGTATGCGACATTGTGGTGCGCATGCTCCAGTGCGAGGTCGGCTCCTATGCCGAACTAAGCCTGAAGAAGTTTTCCGTTATGTGCGCGCTGGCGGATGGCATATATGGAAACTGGGCCGAGTTCATTTTCGGCCGGTTGCTGGAGAATGTGGAGAAGAACTGCACAGTCAAGACTGACGGCAGGTTCCTCCATGCAGTGTCTTTTGGCCTGCGAATCAGCCACATTCTGGAGGTGGAGATGGGAGACCGAATCGACCGAGGGGAACAACTGGTCGGGTCCGACTTTATCCCAGTCACCAAGGTCAAACTTCCTGGCCCAGACTACAAGAAGCCTCAATGGCTGAGAGGCAAGACGGCTGTGGACCCTGCTGATGAAGTTTCTGAGGAGGAGTCAGAACCAGTAGATGAGGCCGTGCCAGCTGTAGCTCTTCCGCTGACAGCTGAGGCGAAGGCAGAAATCAAGAGGAAGTATGAGGTGGAATCCTCATTTCTAGAGATGGAGCAAGCAGTGACTGGGTCATCAGCACAGATGCCAGTCACCAGGTCTTCTCCAAGGAAGAAGCCCAAGTTGCACCAGTCCCAGCAGCCCCAGCCAGCTGTCATCTATGCTCCAGAATCAAGGAAGATATCAATACCAGTCAAGAAGTCCATCCTTGGACTGACTGAGGAGGAGACGATAGATAAAATGACCAGGAAAAGGAAAAGGGTCAAAACAAAAGCTCAGAAGCTGGCTGAGCAAGCTGCAAAGGAACGAACAACTTCCATTGTCAGAAAGAAGTAGGCTCAGGCAAGGCTGAAGGCCTTGGCTGACCAGCGAAAGAGGGAGGCTGAGCTGGCAGCCCGCGATGAAGCCTTTGCTAAGGTAAAGGCTGAGCACGAATCCCGTCGTCAGGCGCAGCTGGCGGAGCAAATGCAACAAGTTGCCAAGGGCAAATGGGCTGATGCCCAGACCTCAAGTGCTGTGCCACCAGCACTAGCTCCAGGCCAGATCCTACCAGATGAATCTTTTACGCGCCTGTTGGACATGGGATCGAAGGACGTGTTCTCCCTGGTTGAAAGTTATCAACCAGAAGAGGATGTGGTTCAAGTCCCACTGGCCGCGCAAGGGGGTGCCAGTGGAGGAGTTGTTGAGCGGGCGACCACCCCGGAAAAACTGGCGAGTTTCTCAGATGTAAGCTCAGATTCTGATGATGTAGAGATGCTAAGGGACGAGAAACCAGCTGCCCCAGCTGAGGAGGAAGAAGTTGCAATGGAGACTACTGGTGAGGAGCCAGCTGCTCCGGCTGCGCCAGTCATAATCATTTCTGAAGAGGAATCCTCACCAGTGGTACATCACTCCAGGGTGCAGCGGATGGAGCCAAGGGATCTTTTCCCCAATTTTGAGGCTGAGGCTCGTCCAGCTGACAGTCGTCCACAAGTCTCAGAAGCATCTACATCTTCTGGACGACCAGCCGCATCCACACCAGCATCAGCGCCTCGTGTGCGTCAAGAGAGGAGTTCCTACATGCTGAGTATCCACCATCATCACCTGCTCGATGAAGATACGTTTCAGGCGAGGGTCACAGGGATTCACAGGTGGGAGCACTGCGGGGACCGGGCGTTTCAAAATTCCAGAGTGCCGGAGCCTTCAGCATTCTACATTATCCCCACCAGCGGTCTCCCCCACCAGTCAATATACGCTTCAAGAATCTACGACTGGTGCCTGCCCTTACACCCTGTGGAGTACTTCAATTTCTCTCTATATGAGTATGCTGAGAACATCACAGCTGAGGTGGAGAGGGCTGTTGATGAAGACTTAGTCACTAGGTTTGGGGACCTGGCTGACATTTTTGATGCCAAACTCTTCCTGGAGTTCCGGAGATGGAGGATCTTCGACTGGTGCGAGCGCAAGCTAAATGTTGAGGAGCGCGCAGTGATGTATGCCAGGCTCGGGCTTGGGTACTGGCGAGCAGAGGAGGAATGGGCAAATGAATTTATGGGTACTGAAGCCCAAGGCCACCACCAGCTGTCTATCAGGCGAATCAAGCGCCGTTTGAAGAAGATTGCTCTCTACAGACAGCTGACTGGATCCTCAGGCCTTCCACTATCAAAACCGAAGTTACCTTTCCTCCAGTTCCAGAGCACCAGCCGAGGGTATCAGCTGATATACGCTCTCCGCCGCATCAGGGTACTTATCACTCTCCCCCGGATCCCTCCCTATTTTGCTGTTCTTTTTGACATGGCTGTCAGCTCTCTGCTGGTAGACCACATAGTGGAGGAGGATCCCTCGAGAGGTTGGTGGCTGACCACTGCCGTCCCCCCTGTTCCAATGGTCATGGGCGATCTTGTCCCATATCATATGGACTGGCAGCTGGTGGTTTTCACAGCCCCACCTGTTTTTGAACAAGGCCCGCCAGCACCAGCCGAGGTGCTCGCGAATGAGCCAGCATCAGCCGAGGCGCCCGCAGAAGAGCCCACCCCAGTGGAGGTACCAGCTAAGTCTGCACCAGAGATGGCTGATACCGCACCTGATGCGCCTTCCACTTCCATGGAAGTTTCAGCGGAGCCACTCTCTGAGATCCATCCTCCAGCACATCTTCTTGCTTACATCGACGCCAGGATGGATCAACGCTTCGCCACTTTCCAAGCCGATGTAGCGCAACAAATGGAGTCCGTCACCGCCGGTGTTACCACCTTTTTGGCGCGGATCCAAGAGGGGGAAAGGGCGCGAGCACTGGCTGAAGAGGAGAGAGCCAGAATTGCTGAGGAAGAGAGACGCCTTGCAGCTGAAGAGAGGAGAATTGCTGCTGAATGGAGGCTGAAGAGAGAGGAAGACATGGCCGCTCTTACTGAGATCCTGAGGTCTATCACCAGTACTCGGACTCAGTCACCAGGATCATCTTCCAAGCCATAGTCTAGTCTCTTTATGTTTTTGTAAGTAAATCAGTTAGACTAGTCAGTTATCATTCACTGTACATGTAATTGCTAAATCTCTAATGAAATGTTAACTGACAAGTTGATGACAATCTCTTATTGTCCAACAATTGTCAAAGTTTTTACTTACCAGCTGAATTTACACATCCAGTGTAATCAGCACCAGCACTCATCTTGCATGTTAAATTTATTTACATGCTTATTTGCTTTGATCTTAATTTCCATATTTTTAATCGAGCAATATCTTTCCTTAGTTGAGGGGGAAGATTTCTTTTAGTTAGAGCTGATGTTGAGGAAGAAATTCATGGGTTTAGATCTGATAGGTTTCACTTGTAAAACCCTGAAATCCTTTGTAACTTTCCTCATCAGCTGAGTGCTCGCTGGTTAGGCTTTGATCGCACCAAAAAGGGGGAAATTGTTGGGAAATCTGTCTAAGGTTTCCTACCCCAGTAGCTTACTTGTTTAGATTATAGTTTTGGTGGATCAAATCCTAAGTCCTACCAGCGTCAGTTGTCTCTACATAGCTCTAGTCTTATATGTAAAGTCCTATTTAGGTCTTTGAGTTGTAAGTCACAGCTGATCAAGACTCGTGCTGACACTGTTCACCAGCATGAGGAATTCTTACCACTGGCTACTGTTCACCAGTTGGGAAAAGTTTCATCAGCAGACGACTGACAAAGACTCGTGCTGACACTGTTCATCAGCATGAGAAGCGCTTATGACTGGGTACTGTTCACCAGTTGGGAAGGGTTTCATCAGCAGGCGGCTGACAAATCTTACCAGCAAAATACATGTTCTTGCTTACACTATTCACCAGCGGTGATTTCACCAGTCATGGGAGATTCCGAAAAGGGTTAACATCCAGAGATTTGGTAGACTTAGATGATGCCAGGGCAAGTCACCAGCAGAGACTGCCAGCACAAGATCACCAGTATGATCTACCAGTCAGATGTTACCAACAGAATTCCAGATTCTCTCTCCCCGCGTAGTAGAGACAAAAAGAAGATTCTCTGAGGAAGCGACTGACAAAGTATGACTTTAAGGAAGGATAACTTAAAGTCTATCAGTCACAAGACGCCAGTCTTATTCCTCGGACTGACTAATAAAGCCGTTCTGACACAAAGAGATCTGTGTCAGATAAAGCGGACTAAGGTATGGTTCCCTTCCGGAAAAGCATACCTGCCGCCGTCAGAAGGACATCCGAGGTCTGACACCTTTCCGGATGCGTCCAAACGGCTAGAAAGTTTGAATCGGTTCCTGCGGCTATAAATACGTCGCAACCACCAACATTCAAACATTAGATTCCACGATTCCACTCATCTGCTCAACCACCGAAAGAACTGAATTTATTGCAAAGTCGCATAAAGTACTTTCGAGGCTTTTCATAAAGCTTTCCGTGTGTTGATTTATCAAACACGAGACTTCAAGCTTTAAGCTTGTAAGTTAAAGATCTCACTTGGTGTTCTTTCTCCTTCGAGAGAGTTCACAGCAGCTCCTGTGCTTACCAGCACTTGAGTTATTACGGGCATTCTGCCGTAGAGACTGTTACGTTCTTGGGAGAACTAAAACCCCAAGCTAGCTGTGGAGGTTGAAGTGACGTGCTCGCACTCCATTAGCTGAGGAGAGTTGAAGAAGGATCCAGGATCGGGAGCGGTTGATCTAGTGAACTGGTGGACGAGGCATTCACCAGCTAGAGATAGATCGTAGGAGACCTGTACCTGATTACTCTTAGTGGAATTTCCAGTGCTTTGACTGGAGAGTGGACGTAGATCGATTGATCGAACCACTATAAAAATCCTTTGTTATTTATCAGCTTTCTGTCTTTCATTCATATTTTAAACCCAGCACTCAAGTGCTGGAGTATATCCTGAAACTGATATATAACTGTGCAAACAAGGCTAAATATTCTAAGTTTTGAATCACCAGCTGACAGGTCTCAGTTGTCAGCTGTGTACTGAGTAACCAGCACCAGCTGACCAGTTGCCAGTTGTCAGCTGTGTGTAAGTAGCGTGCAAGAAAACACTTAACATTATTTCCGCTGCGTAACGTTTTATACTCTGAAAAACCGGGACCTACAAGTGGTATCAGGCGCGGTCGGTCTTTCTAGACTGGTCGTACACTGAGTCGCTTAGGACCGAGATCCAAGTTTCCCTGCACTCCATTTTGTCTCTGTTGTTTAGCTCAGGTACGCAAGATGAATATTCCTAAGCTACTCAACTACACTCCTGAAAAGCACGCAATATGGCGAAAGAGGTCCCTCATTCAACTGAAAAGCGTCCATCCGGAGATGAAAGACGTGCTGGAGAAAGGGCCGATCGAGATCACCAAGACGAGGCACCAGTTAGGAGATCAACCAGCTGCTGAGATCCCAAAGCCCCCAGAAGAATGGAACGCTGAAGACAGGAGGCGGAATCAGCTGGACTCCGTTGCTCTCGAGATGATCTTATCATCTCTTCCAGATCCGCTGATGGAGGAAGTCCTTCAATTTGACAGCGCCAAGGCAGTCTGGGACTACCTTGATAGTCTCTGTAAGGAGACAGATCAGATGAAGCGCAACAAGTTGCAAGTTGCGGTGGACAAGTACGAGTCAATCCAGATGCTGACTGGTGAAACCATCAAGGAGATGGAGGCTAGATTCAATGCTATAGTTAGCGAGCTGAAGTCTTTGGACAAGGAGTACTCGAATGCAGAGCTTAATGCAAAGATCCTGTCAAAGATGCCCAAGGCGGACTGGTTTGTGAAGACTACATCTCTTAAGGAGAAGGATCTATCCAAGATGACTCCCAAAGAGCTATTTGCTCAGCTCCAAGCACATGAGTGGGATATCCAAATGGTGAACAAAAATGAAGCCATTCGGACCGTTGGATCTCCCAGCATCAAAACACATGACGAAGCCTACTTCGTCAAGAGGGATTTCAAATGGAAGCACAAGAAGCCTTTTCACACTGACAGACCTGCTGGGCCGCACAACCAGCAGAAAGAGATCCCATCCCCATCGGGATCTAACTCAAAAGGCAGCGAAAGCTCTATCGCAGATCTTGAGCAACAAATGAAGAGACTGGCTGTTCTTCTGGAGAAAGCCAAGTCGAAACAGGGAGTTTCTCTCAGCTCATCTGATGGAAAGTTCGTCAAGAGAGCTCCCCACGCGTGTTATCAGTGCCAATCCCCCGACCATCTTAAATTTGAATGTCCACAAGTGGATAAAGAAGAGCGGGAAAAGCTGAAGAAGCTCTTTGAAGAACGTGCATCCAAGGCCGTTGCTAAGGCCATGCTGACAAGGACAGAGGTTCCTGATATACCTGACCATGATGATGGAGAGTATGCGTCAAATGAAGAGTCAGAAGAGGAAGCGCTACTGGCGCTGATGGTAGCTTTCGGAGAGGAAGCACATGAAGAATATGCTGACAGTGAGGAGGAACAAGCACTTGCTGCTGACGATCAGGTACAATCTATTCCCTCATTGCACATCATGTCTCCATGCATCCTAGACGATGCTGAGTCGCATTGCTCCGACTCAGAGGTTGTCACCATAGATATTCTTCAGCAAGAATTTCTTAAATTTTACGAAATAAAGAATATCTTGGCTAGCGAAAACACCTCGCTAAAAAATTAGATTTCTATTTTGACCAATGAGATTGAAAAATCTAGGTCACTCGGTGTAGAGTTAGCCACTCTGAAAGAAACTCACTCAGATTTGCTCAAAAATTTTGAAATTTTAAAAACTGAGAGAGATACCTTTCAAAAGATTGTTCTTGAGCAAGAAAATAAAATAAATCATTTGAACAAAGGCTCCAAGAATTTGGAAGAGGCTCTATCCCATTGGAGAAAGCCTACTGATAAATCCGGGTTGGGATTTGAAAAGGATTTTAGCATAAACCAACCCGAACTCACAGCTAATAAGGGTAAGGGCAAACTGGTAAATGCATCAGCACCAGCTGGTAATACCAGACAGTCCCGTATGGCTGATCATCAGAGGAATAATAAGACCAGATTCATAGGTGAGTCATCACGACAAAAACCTCAACTGGCAAAATCCTCTGCTGACAGGACGCCAGCACACCCTAAGACGCAGACTAAGCCGAATAATTCTAAGGCAATGAAGTCAGCGTCAGCTACCAGTGGAATCCGACAGCCAGCACCGGCTGTCAAGGGAATTCACACACAACCTCGTCAGTATGCCAATCACCAGCATACTTACAAGGGATCCAAATCTCAGAGTAACTCTGAGAGAAGGATAATACCTGGTAGGAGGAATACCTATCAGAGGCCTGAGCCCAATCACAAGTTTTCTCAAAGGGCTGTGAAGGCTAGCCATGGTGGTCCACACTTCCAGAGACCACGAAGGCAACACACACAACCGGAAAAATATTTCCGAAACTCTCAGCGGAAGAATACTTCCAAAGAAGTTACACACACAGCCACACCTTCCCAAACCAAATTCATGCATTACTTCAAAAGGAAGGGAAAGGCTACTGATGATATCAGCAAGGGTAAAACCAAGCTGAAAATCACTAAAGTCTGGATTCCGAAAGGAATCATTCAGCGATCTAACCCTGCAGGACCCGCAGAAGATCG
>JAPKLW010010678.1:0-11148 GCA_026898455.1 Plectranthus barbatus | reverse complement strand
GATGGAGTGGACCAGGGGGAGCAACTGGTGAGTTCGGATTTCATTCCGCCCACCAAGGAGCAGGCAAAGCTGCCCCGCCCTGACTACCATAAGCCGCGGAGGCTGAAGGGAAAGACAGCAGTCGACCCAGCTGAGGTTGTTTCTGAGGAGGACTCAGAAGACCTGGGAGAGCAAGTGCCAGCTGTGGCTCTCCCGCTGACAGCTGAGGCAAGGGCAGCGCTGAAGAGGAAGATGGAGACGGAGTCTCTCTTCGAGACCATGGAAGGCGCGGTGGCTGAGGCGACTGGTATTCACCCACGAGACGTACAACTTGTACCAGTCACCAAGAAGCCTACCCACAAGAAGTCCAAGACTTCCCAGCACCAGCAGCCACCATCAGCTGTGGCATATCACCCCGAGTCTGGGAAGATCTCCATCCCAGTCAAGAAGTCCGTTCTGGGCCTGACTGAGGAGGAGACGCGGGAGAAGATGACTCGCAAGTGCAAGCGAGTCATGACCAAGGCGCAGAAGGCTGAGAAGCACGCCAAGATGGCAAGGAGTGCTTCCTTGGTGAGGAAGAAGCAGGCCAAGTCAAGGCTCCGGGCTCTGCTGGCGAAGCAGAAGAGAGAGGCGGAGCTGGCGGCGAGGGATGAGCGCTTTGCTCAGATCAAGGCTGAGACTGAGGCCAGGCGCCAGGAGGAAATAGAGGAGCAACTGAGGCTGGCGACCAGGGGCAAAGGAAAAGCGTTCGAATCCACAAGTGCAAGGCCACCAGCACCAGCACCAGGCGAAATCTTATCTGAAGAAACTTTTGAACGCCTGCTGGTGATGGGCGCTGACAAAGATGTACTATCCCTTGTGGATGAGTACCAGCCGGAGGAGGAAACCGCTGATGTCCCTCCACCCGTGCAAGGGGGTGGTGGAGGTGACGACGTCCCACTGGCCGCGCAAGGGGGTGCCAGTGGAGGAGAAGAAGAGCGGGCGACCACCCCGGTACAACTGGCGAGCTTCTCGGATGTCAGTTCTGAATCCGAGGATGAAGAGGAACCAAGGGCTGAGAAGCCAGAGCAGGAGCCAGCTACGGAGGTGGTTCATCACTCAATGGTGCAGAGGATGGAGCCAAGGGATCTGTTCCCAGACTTTGAAGATAAGGCTCAAGTTCCTGCCAGTCGCCCCCGATCCACAGATGCCTCGACATCAACTTCTGGGCGACCAGCAGCATCCTCAACATCACCAGTTAGGCGTGCACGCACTGACAGGCGTCCTTATATGCTCTGCATCCAAGAGCATCAACTGGTTGATGAGGATACTTTCCAGGCACGAGTGACAGGAGTGCACCGGTGGGAGCAGCGCGGGGAGATGGCATTTCATAATTCAAGAGTGCCAGAGCCATCTGCATTCAACATCATACCTTTCAGCGGACTCCCCCACCAGTCGGTATATGCCTCCAGAATCACTGACTGGTGCCTGCCTCTGCAGCCAGTGGAATATTACAACTCCACTCTCTATGAGTATGCTGAGAACATCACGGTGGAGGTGGAAAATGCCGTCAATGACGAGATAATATCCAGCTACCGAAGACTCTGGAGAGTGGATCCGGAACTATGTCTGGAGTTCCGGAGATGGAGAATTTTTTACAGATGCCAGCGCCTGCTGACTGTGGAGAAGCGGGCGGTTCTCTATGCCAGGCTGGGTCTTGGCTAGTGGAGAGCGGAGGAGGAGTGGGCCAATGCTTTCATGGGCACCGATCCTGAATGCCACCAGCAACTGTCTACAAGGAGGATCCAGCGCCGCTTGCTGAAGATTGCAGAGTATAGGCAGCTGACTGGAAGCTCCGGCCTCCCGCCACGGCAAAAGGTCAAGTTACCTTTTCTCCAGTTCCGAGTCAGCAGTCGGGGGTACCAGCTGACGTACGCGCTCCGACGCCTCAGAGTGCTGGTTACCCTCCCAAGGATCCCTCCCTATCATGCTATCCTGTTCGACATGGCTGCCTGCGCCTTGCTGGTAGACCATATTGTGGAGGAGGATCCTTCTCGTGGCTTGTGGCTGACCCTTGCCGTCCCTCATGTTCCTATTGTCTCGGGCGATCTTGTCCCTGATTCTATGGACTGGCAAGTGGTG
This sequence comes from Plectranthus barbatus, assembly GCA_026898455.1. Taxonomy (NCBI): domain Eukaryota; kingdom Viridiplantae; phylum Streptophyta; class Magnoliopsida; order Lamiales; family Lamiaceae; genus Plectranthus; species Plectranthus barbatus. Next base: position 9,048 of record JAPKLW010010678.1, on the reverse strand, counting down.
GAATTCACTGAACAAGTCCAGCCAGCTCCAGCCACAGTGCCAGTGGTGGAATCAGCTGAGGAGCCAGCTGAGGAAGTACAAGTAGAGGCACCAGCAGCTGCTGCAGTGCCAGCGGAGGAGCCAGCCCCGATGGAGATATCAGCTGCATCTGAACCAGTAGCGGCTCCTTCCGCAACTGATGTGCCTTCCTCTTCCCTTGCAGTTTCAGCACAACCTATCTCCGAGATCCATCCCCCTGCACAGCTTCTTGCATTCTTTGATGCCAGGATGGACCAGCGGTTCGCCAGCTTCCAAACCGAAATGACTCAGCAGATGGGGTCATTCACCGCTGGAGTGTCCTCCTTTTTGGCGCGGATCCAAGAGGGGGAAAGTGCGCGAGCACGAGCTGAGGCTGAGAGAGCTCGCCTTGCTAAAGAGGAGAGGAGGATAGCTGCTGAGGAAAGGGAGAAGAGCAGACAAGATATGGCAGCGCTCACTGAGATCCTGAGGTCCTTTACCAGCAGAACTCAATCACCAGGATCATCTTCTCAGCCATAGTCTAGCTTCTTCATTTTGTTGTAAGTATTCGTATCTCTAGACTAGTCAGTTGTCCTTCCTGTACTTGTAATTTCACATCATTAATGGATTGATTACTGACAAGTTGATGACAATTTCTCATTGTCCAACTAATGTCTACTGATTTTTACTTACCTGCTGAACTTACACATTTTGTGTAATCAGCACCAGCACTCCATTTGATATTTTTTAATTCTAACCTGGCTCAGATTCTTACTTCATAATTTAATCGAGCAATATCTCTCCCAGTTTGAGGGGGAAGATCCTTAGGTTAGAGCTGATGTGAGGAAGTAGTTTCATGGGTTTAGATCTGATAGATTTATTTGTAAAAACCCTGAAATATTCTGTAACTTTCCTCATCAGCTGAGTGCTCGCTGGTTAGGCTTTGATCGCACCAAAAAGGGGGAAATTGTTGGGAAAATTATCAAAGTTTCCCTTCCCCAGTTGATAGCTTAGATCTTTTGATTTGGTGTTTAAATGTTTTGGTGGATCAAATCCTAAGTCCTACCAGCGTCAGTTTGTCTCTAGAATAGCTCTAGTCTCAAATGTAAAGTCCTGTTTAGGTCTTTTGAGTTGTAAGTCGTAGCTGATCAAGACTCATACTGACACTGTTCATCAGCATGAGAATCTCTTACCTGGTGAAGGATTTCACCAGCAGACGACTGACAGACCCATGCTGACACTGTTCATCAGCATGGAGTCAAGAGCTAATGACTGGCTACTGTTCACCAGTTGGAAGGATTTCACCAGCAGGAGGCTGACAAATCCTACCAGCAAAATACGTGTTCTGGCTGACACTATTCACCAGCGGTGAAGCCACCAGTCATGGGAGATTCCAAGAGTTAACATCCAGACAAATAGGTAGACTAAGATTGTGCAAGCGCTAAGTCACCAGCAGAGACTGCCAGCACAAGATCACCAGTACGATCTACCAGTCGGATGTTACCAGCAGAATTCAAGATTCGCTCTCCCAGAGTCTTAGAGACAAAAAGAAGATTCGTCTGAGGAATATACTGACAAAGTATGACTTTAAGGGAGGATACCTTAAAGTCTATCAGTTCAAGACACCAGTTGTGATTCCTCGTACTGACGAAATAATGCCGTTCTAACACAAAGAGGTCTGGGTCAGAAAAAGCAGACACAGGTATGGCGTTTTTCCTGAAATTCCTACCTGCCGCCGTCTGCCGTACATCCGAGGACAGAGACCCATTCCGGATGTGTCCAAACGGCTAGAAATTTGAATGGGATCCTGCGTCTATAAATAGGTCGGAGCTACCAACATTTAAGAGGCTCCCCGGCTTCCACGCTTGCACACTGGCTTACACGCTTGCATCCTGAACATTCAATACTCTCCAACTACCGAAAGAACGAACATTCATTGCAAGCAAGCAAGCATCTTTCGAGGCTTTCTTTAAAGCTTTTCCGTGTGTTGATATCTTTCAAACACGAGACTTCAAGCTTCCTGCTTGTAAGTTTAGACCTCACTTGGTGTTCTTTCTCTTTTTGAGGAAGAACATAGCAGCTCTAGAGCCAGCCAGCTCTTGAGTTATTACGGGCAGTTTGCCGTAGAGGATTTACGTTCTTGGGAGAACTCAACACCCAACCAGTCGGAGGAGGAGGTTGAAGTGACGTGCTCGCACTCCATCTATCTGACGAGAGTTGAAGAAGGACAAGGACCAGGAGCGGTTGATCCAGTGGACTGGTAGACGGGGCATTTACCAGCTGGAGATAGATCGTAGGAACTTTGTACCGGATTACTCTTATAGTGAATTTCCAGTGAGTCGACTGGAGAGTGGACGTAGATCAGTTGATCGAACCACTATAAAAATCCTTTGCCTTTATCTGCTTTCAGTATTTAAATTTGTATTTGAAACCCAGCACTCAAGTGCTGGTGTATATCTGAAAACTGATAACTGTGCAAACTAGACTTAAATTATTCTAAGTGTTGAGCTATCAGCTGACCAGCCAGTCAGCCAGTCAGCTGAAGCAACCAGCAGGACAGAGTGCAAGTTAGACTTATAAGTTCAATATTTCCGCTGCGTAACGTTATACACTCTGATAAACAGGGACCAACATATGGACTTAAGCAAGCTTCACGGTCATGGAATCTATGTTTCGATGAAGTGATTAAATCCTATGGATTTTCACAATGCTCAAACGAGAGTTGTGTGTACCGTCTATGTGTCAGCGGAAGCGTGGCGTTCCTTGCATTTTATGTAGATGATATTCTTCTATTTGGTGACAATGTGGTAGTATTGTCGGGCATAAAGGGGTGGTTATCCGAACAGTTTCATATGAAGGAACTTGGGGAGGCAGGATACATCCTAGGGGTAAAAGTATTGCGGGAGCGCAATAAAATGATGCTGACCTTGTCTAAAGGGTCATATGTGGATACTGTGATTGCCCGTTTCAGCATGCAAACTGCCAAGAAAGGTCTGTTACCCTTCAAACATGGCATACATCTTTCCAAGGATCAGTGTTCGGTGACACAAAAGGAGAAAGATGAGATGATCAATGTGCCGTATGCATCGGTCGTGGGGAGCCTCGTGTATGCAATGCTATGTACGAGGCCAGATATCTGCTTTGTTGTAGGCATGGTAGCAAGATACCAGTCTAACCCTGGACAGGCGCATTGGACTGCGGTAAAGCACATACTCAAGTACTTGAAAAGGACTAGAGACTATTGTCTCGTCTATCAGTGTGAGGAGTTGTGCCCTGTGGGTTATACTGATTTGGATTTCCAGGAAAACCGAGATGAAAAGAAGTCTACCTCTGGCTATATGTTTACATTGGGAGGTGGGGCCATATAATGGAGGAGTGCAAAGCAGAAGTGCATTGCTGACTCTACCATGGAAGCAGAATATATGGCAGCTTCTGAAGCTTCGAAAGAAGCAGTATGGTTTCGAAACTTCTATTTGGGGTTGGACGTGATTCCTAAGCTGCCCTAGACCATCACGGTACATTGTGATAATTTGGGAGCTGTGGCTACTTCAAAGAAACCATGAACTCACAGAGTGACAAAACACATTGAAATGAAGTACCATATTATACGAGAGTAATAACCGGTCCCTTTCCCGGTGGCCCCTTGGCCCCAGAGCCGGATAGATGCAGACCTTGGGATGTGCGGGGCAACTCCGTGGTGTGTTTCTTCAATGGAGGTTGGCTCTCGGTGATGGAGCCCTGATGGATATACTGAAAGCATTATGATTGGTATATTATGTACAAGGTCGATTAGTTAATATACTGGGAATCATAAATGTTGTATGTTCATCTCTTGTCTGAATTAACAAACATGTGTCGCAAACGCAATTATCCTATTACCTCGTCGATAGGGAGATCATACGGTGTGTAGTAGATCACGGAAGATTGTATGGATCATTTGACCTAGCGAGATATAAATGGTTATCATAGTTGAGATAGTTTCAGGATAAACTGTCGGTGTAGGTTGCAGCATACTCGGTAATAAGCATCTTATCTTGGATGGCTTGGTATGCTGGTGTGGGGCACACATTGATAAGGACATAAGTTGAGATCGATTCTTTTATCTGACATTAAAAGAATCTATATCTCTATGGCTTGATGAGATCCTAAACCTAAATGAAGGTACAAAAGTATATGCAGATTGTGTATCACTTTGAGTTGCAGTGAAAGGCTCTAGTTGAGCTTGTATATCTGTATCTTGGGTGATACCATTTTGTGTATGACTGTCTGGTACTGGAACTAGGTAACCACATCCAGTATAGGATGGTGACATTCCCTGAGCAGCTCAAAAGGTTTTTTATGCTAAAGTCCTGCAAGCTGATTAAGTTCAAGCATAAGTGAAAAGGTTTGAGTGGATTGACTCAGGATTATAAGATGTTAATTAATTAAATAGCTTGTTAGAGCTTAAATTAATTAACGAATGTCTGTAACCTTAAATGTGGGAATAAACCGAGCCCATGCAACCCGTACCTCAAAATGTGGTAGCAAATAGGTAGGACAGTATTGATTCTCTGGTGGAATGAATCAATATTAATTAATAAATTATATTCTGGGTTGAATATAGGAATTAATTAATTGATAGGCCTTATTTGCTATTTGCATTCTGGTCCCTGGTCTGGCCCATGAAAACTCAGGCCCAATAGAAGTCCAGTATTTTCCTATAAAGAGGCCTCGATTCCTCAGATCTCAACACACCACAAGATCATATGTTGCACATAGCAAACCAGTATTTTGGGAGCTATGGTGATCGACTAGATCTTAGAAACGAGGAGGAAATTCTGCTTCTCAACCGGGCAAGGAATCCAAAGGGAATCTTCACCAGATATTTGGATTCAGTTGGGATACAGATCAAAAGATCAGATCAGGAGGATCGTCTTCATTCTTCTCTCTCCTTCTTGTTTTCGAAAATTATTTATTAATTTTCATAGATTTAATTCCCTTTATCTATAAGGAATTAATCTTTGTGCGCGGAAAAAGAGATCAAGATCAAATCTCTGGGCACTCGTTCTTTAGATTTCTACAATCTAGGTATTTCACATAAACCCCCTTATTCATAATCAATAGGGGCATGCTAAGAATAATCATAGGCATAGCAATTTATTTTTGATGTAACGGACTTAGTGATTCAGTTCACGAATCCCTTCAAGCCAAGTTGAAGATGTGAGAGACGATCCAGTCTACATTCTGAGTGGGCAGACAACTAGAGTTGGAGCAAGGACTTTGAGGGCTAGGTTGAGTGTGTTGATTATAGACATTTGGGCTGCAAATATTTCCAAGAAGTCTACAGTGGTTGAAGAATTAAATGAAGGTCCAAAAGTTATTAATTTAATTATATGTAATGATTGGGCTTAGTTTAATTTAGTCAGGTTTTGGGCCAATATGTTAGGCCTTATTTAATTAGTAAATTCTAAGTTATTTAGGCTTTAATTTTGGAATTTAATTGCCTTATTAGATTAGGATTTGAGTTGCCTATATATAGGCCTTGTTATTGAACAATTTATTCAGTTTTTCAGTTTAATAAAAGTTAGAGGTTTTCTCTTTTATTCTGAAAGGCTCAATTTCGTAATTCTACCCATCAATTAGGATTTCAATTTCGACTAATCAATTCGACTGTCATATCCATTTTTGGTGTCCTCAAATATATCCTTCGATGTCGGATCAATCCGCTTCTTGGGTCGTAGGAGATTATCCTATTTAGACTATTGTACATGAAGGCTTTCAAATCCAAAGGTGTAATCCTTCCATCATATCAATTTTAATTCCTTTTCCGCGTGCGTGGATTGTCATCTGTTGAGTTCCTGGGCTGCGATCTAAACCTTCCGACGAGGATCGTATCATTTTGGTATCAATATCCATGTCGTGTTCTTCATCTTCCTTGTTTCAATTTTGTTTGTGTCTGTTTGTGAAAAAATTGTATCTTGTTTATTTAGGGTTCGTATCTTTTGTTCTTGTTTCGTGCGTGTCTTAATTTCCCACAGTTTGATTTGTATATCTTCGTGTCTTCATGTCTTTCTAGGGTCAAAAATTTTTGTTTTAGGGTAAGGGCTTCGAGTTGTTGAGTTTCTTGTGAGTCAAGAATTGAATTATCTTCCGTACCATATTAGATCAATTCAAATCTTTCCTTATATATTTTACCTTAACCATATCTTATTTCCTTAGCTACCTTATTTTCCTTCTTGAATTACAAATTAATTTGGTAATTACTGATCACTGTAATTTCTACAGATTAATTATAGAAATAGTGGCAAATAAATTTGTAAACCCTGAAGTTATCGATCCAGGGGAATGAAATAACGAAAAACCTTAAGTACTAAATCATAAGTTCTCAAAATACTGGTCAGGAAAATCAATTGAAAAGTTTTGGTTGTTTTGAAAATCGCAATACTTGCTAATGAAAATTAAACAGGAAATTAAAAAGCTTTTGGATTCAGATAAGAGAAGCACAGATTCCAGGGATATCTACCTATCAAGTATGACATGGATGAATGAATTGATTAATTCCCAATTTTAATTCCTCTTCGTAGTGAAACATCAGAAAAGTATTACGAACTTCTTTGTTGGACAATTCGTAAAGTAGATTAATTAATTACCTATCTCCGCTCGGTCTCAAGATAAATTAACTAACTCCAAAGATCTATAGATTTATTCCTACAATCAATCTCCTTCAGTTACGACAAGAAATCAGATTATATTGTGAAAATCTATTTCCATTGAAAACTATCACAGTTACGTCTCAAGTAATCAACTAGATAATCCTAAGATGTGATCAGCAAATCAAGATTATGAATAAGCACAGATTTCACAAACTACGAAGGGAAAGGGAAAATAATTCAATTAATCAAACATGTATACATTGATAGTTCGAAACCCTAGAATCTGAGGAAGGATTTAGTTACACATATTCAAGGTAATATTCATCATAGAAAGATAAAACCTGAATTGCATAAAAACTTGGGTCTGAATGTCTTCCCACAAAAATATGTCTTCAAACATAAACCTAAAAAACTCTTGGAATCTCTCAAAATCTGAAATCTGGAATGAAGCACACCTAAAAATCGAAATTACAAGGATATATATAGAGGTGGAGGTGTATCATATCAAATCTAGGGCTAAAGATATGAAAAATCTCGAATTCAGCCAATTTCCCGCGCCAGCAGGTCTACGTCGATCGTGGCTTTCTGGGGTCGATCGCTGCTCCTGAAACATCTTCGTCGATCGACGAGCATTGGCAGCGATCGACGCGGCCTTTGCTTCCGCCGATCTTCCGTTTCCCCTCGTCGAGCACTGTGCCTTCTTTACCTCGTCTGCGCGGTCTCACGATTTTGGCCATAACTTCCTCTTCCGAACTCCGATTGACCCGATTCCAGTTGCGTTGGAGAGCTAACTCAAAGCATCATCCATTACCATGCACCATTAGTTCGAATTCCTCTTGTGGAAGAACTCTTCATTGCTGCTCTTACACGTTACTGCTTTCGGAACGGTTTTCTCGTGGGTTTAGGCCTAAAAACCTGCATAAACATCAAAACTCACCTAAAACCACCTAATATTGACATCATGCATAAAATATATATATAAACTCAATAAATCTACATAAAATAGTAGGAAAATAATATAGATAAGTGAATGAAATAATGAGCTTATCAATTACCATATAAAAAGGGGTCAAAGAAAAAAGAAAATTCGAACAAAAAAAAAGGAAGAGTTCGAAGCAAAAAAAATAAGAGTAAAAAAAAGAGTTGAAAAAAATTAAAGGGGGGATTAAAATAATTCAAAAATCCCTTATTTCGTGATTCTACTAGTGTCTTTTTGCCTATTTTCCGGTATCTCCCGTTTTGTCGTAACTTTTGCAAATGATGTCCGTTTTAAGGTACTTTTTGGCCAAATTCTATCATTTTCAATCAGTTATTGCCCTCCGAAAGTTATTCTGAAAAAAAGAATTCGTTCATTTTTTTGTCATTTTTCTTCATAGAGTCGTTTGGAGTATTCCCATTCAATCTGTTAGTCGAGTTGAAGTCAGAGGAATTTTCTGGGACTTTTTTAGTTTTTCAGAAAGGAGAACAGAGTGGTTAAAGGCAAAAGAGTGTGAGATTATTAGAGGGATTAAAAAATCCACTTATACTGAGAGCGATTCACGAGTGTGAGTGATTTGACATGACTAAGTGATACATGAGTGTACATGAGGTGGTGAGGTCTTTCTTTTGTTTTTATCTAACCTTTCTTGCCGATATGTATAAAGGTAATCAATCTGAGGAGTTGAAAGGAGATGAGATTGTTAGTGGTGGACAAGTCAAATTCATGATGGAAGCCTTGAAATCTGAACTGACTAGGGTGTTGAAGAGTAAGATGAATGCAATGCATCAACGTATGGATGATCTTGAGATTTCTGTAGCAGAAAAGACTCAATGAGACTCATCTGATAGTCATATGAGTACTGGGAGAGGAGGACTTGGTGGTTGAGGTTGCAAAGGCTCGAATAGGAGACAGAGTCCTCAGTATGAGGAGGACATTGATTACTATGCCGAGGAGGAGTCATATGATAACAATTTGGGAACCATCAAGATGAGCATTCCATCCTTCCAAGGCAGGAACGATCATGAATTGTACCTAGACTGGGAGCGAAAGCTGGAGATGATGTTCGAATATCACAATTACTCTGAGTTGAAGAAGGTAAAGTTGGCCAAAATGGAGTTCGTGTTGGAATTGTATACATAAAAGCATTATGATTGGTATATTGGGAAACGTTATGTTTGATATATTGGTAATCATTAATGACTTGCAATAAACAACTCCTGTCTGAATTAACAATCATACGATGCGAACAAACACATCCAGTTATCTCGTCGATAGGGAGATCATATGGTGTGTAAGAGATCACAGAAGATCGTATAGATCGTTCGACCTAGCGAGATATAAACAGTTAGCACAGCTGAGACAGTTTCTGGTTTGGCTGTCGGTTTAGGCTGCAGCACACAAGTCCATAAGCGGTTTATCTTGACTGCTTTGTGTGACCGG
>JAPKLW010010677.1:0-11149 GCA_026898455.1 Plectranthus barbatus | reverse complement strand
GAGGCAAAGAAGGCATTGTGCTCGACGAAGGGAAGAGGAAGATCGACGGAACCAAAGGCCGCGTCGATCGCTGCCAATGCCCGTCGATCGACGAAGATGATTCAAGGGCAGCGATCGACGCCAGACTGCCACGGTCGACGCGCATGCGGGAAACCCGAATCTGAATCTGATTTGGAGATAAATGCATATCTAACCCTAGATACTGCTGGATACATCTTTCACCTATATAAATATTCATGTAAATTCATTTTTTAGTGTGTGGAGACTTAGAGCAATTACAAGATTTTAGTATTGAAGAATTTTTAGAGTTTATGTTCGAAGACAAGTTTTTGTGGGAAGATTTCCGGATTCCAGTTTTTATGCAATTCAGGTTTTATTTTTCTTTGATGAATATTTCCATGAATATGTGTAACTAAATCCTTCCTCAGATTCTAGAGTTTCGAACTATCAATGTATACATGTTTTGATTAATTGAATTATTTTCCCTTTCCCTTCGTAGTTTGTGAAATCTGTGCGTATTCATAATCTTAATTTGTTGGCCACATCTTAGGATTATTTAGTTGATTACTTGAGACGTAACTGTGATAGTTTTCAATGGAAAGAGATTTTCACAATATAATCTGATTTCTTGTCGTAACTGAAGGAGATTGATTGTAGGAATAAATCTGTAGATCTTTGGAGTTAGTTAATTTATTTTGAGACCGAGCGGAGATAGGTAATTAATTAATCTACTTTACGAATTGTCAAACAAAGAAGTTCGTAATACCTTTCTGATGTTTCACTACGAAGAGGAATTAAAATTGGGAATTAATCGATTAATTCATACATGTCATACTTGATAGGTAGATATCCCTGGAATCTGTGCTTCTCTTATTCGAATCCAAAAGCTTTTTAATTTCCTGTTTAATTTCCATTCGCAAGCATTGAGATTTTCAAAACAACCAAACTTTTTATTTGATTTTCCTAATCAGTGTTTTCAAGAACTTATGACTTCGTACTTAAGGTTATTCGTTATTTCTTTCCCTGAGGGATCGATAATTTCATTTGTCGCTGTATTTTTAGCTCTGCTAAATCGTTGTTAAATAATATAGTGATCAAATTTTGGCGATGTTGCCGGGGAAAGAATAGAATTAATCTTACTATTAAGTCTGTGATTGAAATATTTCTTTAGGCTGTAATTTTCGTATTTTCTGAATTCTTCTCGCATTTTTGTATTTCCTGTCGATCGACGCTAGTTCGCGTCGATCGACGAAGTCATTTTCTTTCCGTCGATCGATGCTTCGTCTCGTCGATCGACGCCTTTGTCATTTCAGAGGCTCAGTTTTCTTATTTCAGTTCGTTCCGTTTATTTTTCAGTCTTACCTCACTACCTCCTTTGCTGTACAGGTAGTGCATGAGTACAAGAGCCAGAGGAAAGGACCCGCTTTATTACTATCCGGACATTGAAGCTACTTGCAGAAAGATCCGAAGGAATAAGCGTGCTCAGGAAAGCTCAAGTAATCACACAATGGAAGATAACGTACCACCGCCTCCGCCAGTGCTAACTGCAGAGGAGCAGGCTGTGCTTCTCCAAGAGGTCCAAGCTATGTGGGCGCAAATCCAACAATACAATTTGGAAAGGGACCTCGAAAGGAACAATCCGAATGGAAGGGATCTTCGCCATAACCCACTATTTGAGGACAATCCCGACAATGAAGAAGATGGCAACCAGGATCCTCCGGAGGAATCTGACGATAAGGAAGAAGAGGAAGCCATGCAGAACCGGTATAAACCTCGGTTCAGGGAGACAGATTTCAGGACTGGCATCAATGCCAACAATTTTGAACTGAAGACCGGATTGGTGCAGATGGTGCAACAAAATCAATTCGGAGGAAGATCTACTGAGGACCCCTATGCGCATTTGGATAAGTTCATTATGCTCTGCAACACTGTCAAAATTGGAGGAGTCAGCAAGAGTGCCATCCGAATGCGTCTGTTCGCATTCTCTCTGAGGGATAAGGCACAATCATGGTTCACTGTACTGGACAAAGAAAGCATAGGCACATGGACCGAATTGAGGAATGAGTTTCTAGAGAACTTCTTCCCTCCGAATGTTATCAGGCAGAGAAGGAAAGAAATCATCAGGTTCGCTCAAAGGCCTGATGAGAGCTTCAGTGAGACGTGGGAGAGATTCAAAGAGCTGTTGAGAGCCTGTCCCGGACATGGTTTTCCGCCAGGAGAACAAGCTGAGGCATTTTATGAAGGGCTCAATGATAAGACAGCCAAATTGGTGGACACCACACTAGGAGACACAATCATGACGAAAAGTGGAAAGAAAGCCATGGAGTTCTTCCAAAAGATGGCCAACAACACTCAACGGTGGTCCTCAAGCCGAACTCGACCGGTGAAAGCTATCGAGAAAGTAGTGGAAAAAGTTGTCGAGCAACCCAATTTGGCAGCCGAGCTGAAAAAGCTCAGGGAAGAGTTTGCTAATCTGAAGCAAGAGAAAACAGTTGCTGCAGTTGAAGCAGTGCAGGGTCCAACCGAGGAAGACAATGCTGAGGTGAATTTCATTCAAAGGGGCGGTTATCAAAACAACTACCGAGGAGGATATCAGCAACACAATCAGCAGAATAACCAGCCCTATACCTTCAATCACGCAAGGAATCACCCTGGATTCTCCTATGCAAACCCTCAAGCTGCAGAGCAACCACCACCAGGATTTGCCGTACAAGACGGAGCAATAGTGGAAAAGAAGAAGCCAAATCTCGAGGAGATTTTGGCTTAGTTCATGGAAGGCTCCACTGATACTGTAGCCAAGATGAAGCAGGAAATTTCGGGCGTGAACACAAAGGTTGATCAAGTGCAAAAGCACGTGCAGATCATTGAAAATCAAGTCAGCCAGATCGCCGATGCCCTAGGAACTAAACACAAGCCGGGACAACTCCCGAGCAACACCCAGGTCAACCCCAAGAATCAGAATCAGAGGAACCAGGTGAACGCTATAACTCTGAGAGGGGGCAAAACCTATGAAGGGCCCAAGCAAGCAGGGACAGACACCCGAGATGAAGGAGAAGTCATCACAGGAGAAGCTCCGTCGATCGACGAAACACCTCCATCGATCGACGAAGCACCAAAGCATTCGTCGACCAAGGCTAACACTCGTCGATCGACGGCCGCCCCTGCTCTGCCAATGAAGAAACCGCCTTTGCCATATCCGCAGCGGTTTGCCAAGACCAAGATGAACGAAAGGTATGCACGATTTTTGGAGACAATGAAGAAGGTGCATATCAACATCCCATTGGTGGAAGCTCTTCAAGAGATGCCCGGGTACATCAAGTTTCTGAAAGACATGGTCTCTCAGAAAAGACCGTTCTTGGAACACGAGACGGTCAACCTGTTCGAAGAGTGCAGCGCCATCATCCAAAAGAAGATGCCGATCAAAAGGGAAGACCCGGGTTCCTTCACAATCTCTTGTGTCATCGGAGGTGAGACCTTCGGGAAGGTTTTCTGTGATTCAGGGGCTTCAATCAACTTGATGCCGCTATCAATCTTCAGACGGTTAAAGATCGGAAGCATCAAGCCCACAACAATCTCTCTTCAGATGGCCGATCGATCAGTCACCTACCCGAAGGGCATCGTTGAAGATGTGTTGGTAAAGGTAAAGGATTTCATAGTTCCCACTGACTTTGTGGTGCTCGACATGGAGGAGGATCGGAACATTCCTCTGATCCTTGGAAGACCATTCCTGAAAATCGGTGGGGCATTAATCAACATCCGCGACGGCAAGCTGACGTTCCGAGTGAACAATGAGTCTGTCATGTTCTCAATTTACAAGGCAATGCAGAAGCACAACGATGGAAGCTATGCAGAAGAATGCCACATGATCAACTGCTTCAGCCCGGTAATGTCTTCCCCTTTCACCTGTCTCAAAAATGAGCCGGATTTCCTGGAAAACTGCTTGCAACACTCCCTTTCCTCGTCCACAAATCCCTTTCCTCGTCCACAAATCTGGACGAAGCAACTGAGGGGATCATGGATCTGGTCATGGAGCTGGATGTGTTTGAGGAGGTAACTCGAGAGAAAGAACTTAAAAGAGAACCGCTGCCCAGCCACTACAGCCAGTCCTCGTCGATCGAGTCCACTGCCTCGTCGATCGATGCCGCAACAACACCCTCGTCGATCGACGACAGCCTGGAAAAGCCGATCTTCAGCTCCGAACTGCCAATTCTGGAGCTCAAGACACTCTCGACACATCTTAGGTACGCATTCTTAGGGTCAGATAGCACTTACCCTGTTATTGTTTATGCTTATCTTTCACAAGGGGAGTTAGACAAACTGCTGCGAGTTCTACGGACATACAAGTCCGCCATCGGTTGGACTTTGGGAGATATCAAAGGGATCAGTCCTTCGCTGTGCATGCACAAGATCATCCTTGAAGAGGATGCCAAACCAAAGAGACAAGCACAACGACGTCTGAATCCCATCATGCAGGAGGCTGTAAAGAAGGAAGTTCTCAAGCTCCTTGACCATGGCATGATCTACCCAATTTCCGACAGCAAGTGGGTGAGCCCTACACAAGTAGTAGCCAAGAAAGGAGGGATGCAAATAGTAAAGAATGATGATGGAGAAGAAGTAGCGAAAAGACCAATCACGGGATGGCGAGTCTGCATTGACTACCGAGCTTTGAACACCGCCACGTGCAAGGATCATTTTCCTCTTCCATTCATTGATCAAATGCTAGATAGATTATCTGGTTACCCTTTTTATTGCTTTCTTGATGGCTACTCAGGGTACAATCAGATAGCTGTGGCACCTGAAGATCAACACAAGACGGCATTCACCTGTCCATGTGGAGTATTCGCCTACCGATGGATGCCCTTTGGATTATGCAATGCACCGGCCACCTTCCAGAGATGCATGACGGCAATCTTCCACAACCTGATCGAAGACATCATGGAGGTATTTATGGATGACTTCTCGGTTTTTGGTAACTCATTTGATGTCTGTTTGCCGAATTTGGCTACTATACTTGAGAGATGCACCGAGACAAACCTATACCTCAATTGGGAGAAATGCCACTTCATGGTGCGGGAAGGAATCATGTTGGGACATCGAGTGTCAGCCGAAGGATTGGAAGTGGATCGATCTAAAGTGATAGCCATTGAGAAGATGACACCACCAACAAATGTCAAAGCCGTCCGAAGTTTCCTAGGTCATGCAGGATTCTATAGGAGGTTCATCAAGGACTTCTCAAAGGTATCCCAGCCCTTGTGCAACTTGCTGGAGAAGGATGTGTCCTTCGTTTTTGATGAAGACTGTCTGAAAGCATTTGAGAAGCTGAAAGAAGCACAGGTAACTGCACTAGTCCTAACCGCACCTGATTGGGAAGAGCCCTTCACATTGATGTGCGATGCCAGTGACTACGCTGTTGGAGCAGTTCTGGGCCAACTGAAAGGAAGACTCTTCCATGTGATTCAATACGCCAGCAAGAGTATGAATCCGGCCCAATGCAACTACACCACGACAGAAAAAGAGATGCTTGCGGTTGTGTTTGCCTTCGACAAATTCCGGCCTTATCTGATAGGCTCAAGAACCATTGTCTACACCGACCATGCAGCAATCAGGTACCTGTTCGCAAAATAAGATGCCAAGCCCAGACTGATCCGATGGATACTGCTGTTGCAAGAGTTCGACTTGGAGATCAAGGACAGAAAAGGAAGTGAGAACGTCATCGCTGATCACTTATCAAGGCTCGAACCACCGGTCGAAGGGGATGATTAGCAATCGACAATCCGAGAGACATTCCCCGATGAACAGGTCTATGTCTTGAGGGACATGAAAGAGATGTATGAATCCAAGACCCCGTGGTTGGCAGACTTCGCCAATTATCTGGTCGGCGGCGTACTTCCTCCGGACTCCTCTCCATATGCAAAGAAGAAGTTTCTGCACGACGTCAGATTCTACTACTGGGAGGATCCCTACCTGTGGTGCAGATGTGCTGACGGCGTCATTCGCCGCTGTGTGCCCCAGTTCGAGTGGCAGAAAATCTTCGAAGCCTGCCATTCATCTCCTACTGGTGGCCACCATTCGGCCAACCGGACTGCTTTCAAAATCCTCGCAAGCGGATTCTATTGTCCTTCCATCTACGAAGTCTGTCGCGGGTGGATAACGGGATGTGATCACTGCCAGAGGACCGGCAACATCTCGCGGAGGGATGAGATGCCACAGACTCCGGTGATTGAAGTGGAGATATTTGATGTCTGGGGGATCGACTTCATGGGACCCTTCCCGCCATCGCAAGGATTCAAATACATTCTATTGGCGGTGGACTACGTATCACGTTGGGTCGAAGCCATTCCGACAGCCACCAACGATCACAAAGTCGTCATCAAGTTCCTGCAAAAGCTCATAACAAGATTCGGAACACCAAGAGCCCTGGTAAGTGATGGGGGATCACATTTTTGTAATAGATGGCTTTCTTCTCTTCTTGCTAGGTACGGAGTAAAGCACCGCGTTACCACCCCATATCACCCTCAAGGGAACGGGTTGACGGAACTATCCAACAGAGAAATCAAGCAGATCTTGGAGAAGACGGTAAAGCAAAGAAAGGATTGGGCGGCAGTTCTCGACGATGCACTCTGGCATACCGCACCGCCTACAAAACACCGATTGGGACATCTCCATATCAGCTGATTTTTGGGAAATCATGTCATCTTCCTGTCGAGATGGAACACAAGGCTTGGAGGGCAGTGAAAGAATTAAATTTGGATTGGAAGACAGCTGCAGAAGAACGCACCATAGCACTGAACGAATTAGAAGACTTTTGGGACGAAGCCTATGAGAACAACGTCATTTACAAGAATCGAGCGAAGAGATTCCATGACAAAAATATCCGCTCGCATGTTTTCCATTCAGGTGACAAGGTTCTCCTCTTCAAATCCCATCTTCGATTCATGCCCGGGAAGCTACAATCAAAGTGGGTCGGACCATACACCGTGATCTGCCAATTCATGAATGGTGTAGTTGAATTAGCTGGCCAAGATGGAAAGAATTTCAAAGTGAACGGGCAGAACCTGAAACCATACTTCACCCCTCTTCAAATCGAAGCAGTGGAGAAGTACTACTTGAACCGCCCTTAAAAACTCAGGTATTGTCGAGCTAGCGACATAAAACCAAGCACTGGTTGGGAGGTAACCCAACAGTTTCCTGCTTTATTTATTTCAGTTATTTTCAATTCAGTCAAGTCGAGTCAGTTGATTTTGTTTTTTTCTCTTTTTAAATTGTTTCGGGTCCAGTCATCTGTCGACCACGTCGATCGCTGCTCTTTGGCATCGATCGACGAGGAAATTTGACCTCGTCGATCGACGAGAAGGTTTTGCCTTTGTTGATCGACGAAGATGCCTCGTCGATCGACGCGAGCGTTGCTGAGTCGGATAGAGACGGGTTTAAAACCCACTTCTCCTCGTTTTTTCCTCACAAACACACGACGCACGCCTCTCTCACTCTCCCAAACACCCAACTCAAATTTTTTCTCCCCAAATTCGTCACAACCAACCACGGTATGTATCCTAACACTCTCCTCTTCGATTATTGCACATGTTTTGAAGGATTTGAGCATGATTTTTGATAAAAATTGAACTTGGAGCCCTTGTTTTCACTTTTACAATTTTGTCAATTTCGTTGCTATTCATTATGATTATTCGATATGGTTAGTTGTTTTTGTCGATGTACTTACTTGTGATTGGTTTGCTGCTTGAATTTCATTGATTTTTACGTACGATAGTTTGGGGGATGATTCTAGTTGGGGGTATTATTCTAGTTTTGCTATTTCTGGGACAAATTCTGTCAAACAAAAAGGTAGTATGCTAGGATAGAGTTTGAATTGCATGAATGTCGAATCAATTTTGCATGGGTAGATTTATTTTTTGAGGATTCTTGCACAACTGAATGCACTTTTGTTGGAAATTTTGTGAAGAGTTGTGATGAACTTTGACAAATTTTTTTTTTACTACCCTTGCAGCTTGACCATGGATTTTCGACCACCTTCACCAAACAAGCTCATGAGAGGAGATACAGAAAGCTCTCAGGCGATGAGTTCACTGTCTGGCAGACACTTTACCCATGCCCGGAGACAATGCAATTGTTGGGAATCCGAGCGGATGTAGAGGCTCTCTTGCAAAGAATTGATTGGAATGCTTGGATGACAGCCCAATGGCAGACATACCCGTCGCTTGTCCTGGAATTTCTGGCCTCACTCCATGTCTTCGAGGTTCAGCCGGAATCAGAGCCTACCACAATTGGTTTCCAGCTTCTGAACCAGTACTACGAAATTCCAAGGGACGAGCTTGAAGAAATCTGGGGAGTCCACGTTGGGGGGGACGGTTTTCTCCCCCCAAACTTCGATATTGCCCGCTTCTGGTCCCAGATCGCATCCGATGCCAAAGAAGACCTGCGGGAGTTTGACTCGGGGTCCTTGAAAGCGTCCTTCATCGACAACCCAGTTTTCAGATATCTTCAGAGATGCATGGGGGTGTCGATCACCGGAAGACATGAGAGCGGGAAAGTAAGAGTGGGGGAACTTTTCGCCCTCTATTGCATGCTGACAGGGGAGAAGTTTAGCTTCACAGCGCTAGTCATGGATCACTGGCGGCATCAGATCAAGGCCTCCAAAGGCAACATTTGGAGCGGGGGATTGATCACCCTGATTGCGGAGCATGTGGGGATCGATTTGACACAGATCGAGGCGCTCGAGGACGACAGCCGAGGACTCGGCACTGGGACTCTGGTGAATATGTTGATGCTTTCACCAAGGGCGTCAGGTTGGTCCTTGAGGATGTCCAATGGGGACAGATTTCCACTTCCACAGCGGGACCTCACTCACGTCACTGATTATCACTTCCGTGATAATTAGTTGATGAGCACACCCGCCCACTTGAGGCTGATGGTCAGATTACACGGAGGCCCAGGTACCTCTAGACTTCGACACCGACCACTGACCCAGCAAGACCAGCGACCGCCGCAGACGTCCCCAGAAATGCCCGAGGAGGAGGAACCTGAGGATGCGGAGGATGACGGAGGAGGAGAGCACACCCCTGACCGGACCGGCAGACGACTGCTAGGCCACTTCGCGGGAGAGTCTTCATCTTCCGGGGTGGATCTGGCGACGATCTACCAGTTTATGCAGCAGCAGGCAGACTTGCATGCAGCGGAGCACACACGGCAGGCAGAATTTCGACAGAATGTGAACACGAGGCTGAATACCCTTGACATTCAGATGCAGCGACTCCTCTTGAACACGCAGCCTGAGTCCGTTTTCCTACGCCGGCAGAGAGAGCGACAGGATCGCCGACGGCGACTGCCCGTGTGGCCATCTCCCGATGTCGAGATGGAGGATCCTCCTGAGGAGGAATGAGGTACCGTTTCCTTTTTCATTATCTAACTTTCAAACTTGTCCACTCCATCGAGTAGAACAAGTTTGGGGGGATGAGGATAGGAAAAGGGAAACGTTTGTTTGTTTTCATTTTACTGCTTTATTTTAATTTTTCGTTGTTTCGTTGTTTTTCTATTTTTGTTTTTTATTTTTGTTTTTTCTGAACCATCACCATCCTTGTTCTTTTGCTTCTGTGTGAACAATTGCTCTCCGCATGGCTTTTTACTCAAAATTAGTAGTTTTGAATTCTTGATTTGTGGTACTTATTCAGAGTGAATAGTCTGAGCATTGTTTAGGAGCTTTTGAACATAGGACAGTCGGAACTTTTTGATTATGATGGTGTTGTGACTGATTACTTGTCTTTACTTAAACTAGAATTGTTGATTGATAATCGAGATATTTGCGGATTAAGAATGATAATCTGTGTGATAGAGTAGCCAATGATAGGAGCTGTTTTGCTTGATATGTTGATCTTTGAAACTTAAATTCTTGCATGATAACTGTTCGAAATTGGATAATTATTGAGGAGTAACGAAAATTTCTACCCTGTGAGGAATTTGTGCCAATTTTTTTCGTTTGATGAGTGACAAAGTTGTTAGATTTATTTCCTAGAATTTAACGAATTTCTCTCTTGAGGTTGCATTAAGTGTGGTAATAGGGTGAAAATGATTTTAGGCATGTTCTTTCGAAGCCCATCTCCCATACACTGACCTTAAATCTTCACTTGTAGCCCCTTTGAACCTTGAATGAATTTTTTTGATTAGAAGGGTTGATGAATAAGATGATTGTGATTTATTGGATGGTGTGAATTGTGGGAATGTGATGTGAGGCCATGTGCGAAAAAAAAAAGAGAAAAAGATTTTTAGGGGTTTCTATGGGAAAAGTTAGAAAAATGAACATTGGTGAAAAAGAGAAAGAAAGAAAATGAGGGAAACTCACTTTATGTTGTTCACAAATAACTAAGAGCAAGTTCTTAGGAACCCCGAGAATGATGAAAAGAAAAAGGGAAAGGACAAGATTGAATGTGAAAAAGAAAATTTTTTATGTGGGCGTGATATGCTAAAGACTTGGTGTTGATTAAAATATTTTGAGTCACTTAGCCAAAAATATCCTACCTATTAGGTAAGCTACATTACAACCAAATTAAGACCTTTCTGATTCCCTGAAAAGCTACACTAACAAGCAGTGGAGAGATGAGAAATTTGTCAAACCTATGGTTAAATAAACTAAAACTTTGAATGTGCGAATTTCAAACCCTTTTGCTTGATTGAGCGATGAGTGCAGACACTGCCCGGTGAGGTTTCTCCTCGATAGTTTACCAATGAGAATTTGTTTGGATTGCATGATTTATGTGAATAAGTGAAACTTAGATTGCAAAAGAGGCTTGTGAGGAATTGCACACTTGTATCTGCATTTGATTGGAATTCTTTTCTGTGAATTGATCGAGGACGATCAATGGTTTAAGTTTGGGGGAGTTGATAAGTTAGGATTTTCACCAACTTATCTTATTGTTCTTTGACTGTTTGTGTAATGTTCAGAGCGTTTTTGTATCTTTTTCGTGCATGAATTGGTTTTGTACTTGGAATATCGTGTTTGATGAATCATGCAGGTTTTTAGTCGAAAAAATAGAGAAGATTCAGGATTCCAGTTTCAGCACCTCGTCGACCGACGGAAAGGCTCGTCGATCGACGAGGCAAAGAAGGCATTGTGCTCGACGAAGGGAAGAGGAAGATCGAC
>JAPKLW010010676.1:0-11149 GCA_026898455.1 Plectranthus barbatus | reverse complement strand
CCTTCGGATGAGACTTTTCCAACTGGTGAACAGTAACCAGTGGTAAGCACTTCTCATGCTGGTGAACAGTGCCAGCATGAGTCTTGATCAGCTGCGACTTACAACTCAAAAGACCTAAACAGGACTTTACATTTGAGACTAGAGCTATTCTAGAGACAAACTGACGCTGGTAGGACTTAGGATTTGATCCACCAAAACACCAAAACTAGAATCTAAGCAAGTAGCTACTGGGGAAAGGAAACTTAGCCAAATTTCCCAACAACAGTTAGCTCGCCGTGACAAGGGGTTAACTAATTGAGGGTGGATTGCTCAATCTTCTAGGAAGTAAATAGGTTTACAACACGATTTGATCTTAATTGAACACTTTAGACATTCACACAACACTCACACTTGTCTCATTGTTGCACTTGATACTCTATCTACCTAAGTTGAGAGAATTGTTTGAATCGATTATTGGATTATATTTGAACATGATTGGAATTGAGCTTTACTTCATGTATGTTAGTTTTGTTATGTTTTTGGCCTATTTAATAGACATTCAACGACGAAAGCTTTGCCTAGCTATAAAACTCCTAAACAAGTAAATGGTAGTCTATAGGGTGAATTAGAAGGACCTTAGATTGAAAATTTAACTTGATTAAGTGTTACTTTTACACCGCATCAGTCCAAACCCAATTTAAAAAAACCATCCAAATAATCTGGTCCGATAATGGGGGTGGAGTTCGTAAATACAGCTATGAAAAAATTCTGTAGTGATAAAGGCATTATCCATCAGACTTCCTGCCCATATACACCTGAACAAAATGGAGTAGTGGAACGAAAGAATCGCATCATTCTCGAAATAAC
This sequence comes from Plectranthus barbatus, assembly GCA_026898455.1. Classification (NCBI taxonomy): domain Eukaryota; kingdom Viridiplantae; phylum Streptophyta; class Magnoliopsida; order Lamiales; family Lamiaceae; genus Plectranthus; species Plectranthus barbatus. The sequence goes on along the minus strand of JAPKLW010010676.1, from coordinate 10,303 downwards.
TCGTGCAATGATGATTCAATCTCAAGTTCCACTCTTTTATTGGCCTGAAGCCGTTGCCACTGTTGTTTACCTTCTTAACCGCCTTCCCACAAAAATTCTAAACCTTCAAACACCTCTCGATGTGTTGTCTACCTATATAAAAATACCTGCACCTCTCAATCTTCAACCCCGGATATTCGGGTGTTCTGTTTTCGTTCATGTCCCAAAACATGAACGAACGAAATTCTCTCCTTGTGCAGAAAAGTGTGCCTTTGTTGGGTATGGGATAAATCAAAAAGGTTACAGGTGCTATAATCCTAAGACCCGTCAAATCATTACCACTATTCATTGTACCTTCCTTAAAACTGAATACTTTTATAGCCATCTTAGCGGTCAGGGGGAGAGTGAGAGATTTCCTAGAGAGGTTGACCCACTAAAACAGCTTGATCAAACTTTCTCAACGGATCCACGTCCCGCCAACACTATGGTAACTGCTAAACCTATCTCTGAGATGGAAAGTCGTGACCCTCAAGCAACAGTGACATCAACAACTGATCCCTTCGTTCCGGATTCCGAAATTGAGAGTGAGCCTGAAATTAAACCTGACCCTGAGCCAACTTCCGAAAGTAACTCTGATTCTCAGCCCTCTCAGCCTACTAGAGGGAACTATGTGCTTCCTTCCAGAATTAATAGAGGGATTTCTCCAAAGCGATACTCGTCAGAAAGGGGTGGTAATACTCGATATTCTGTTAGCTCCCTTGCCAAGTTAAAATTGTTAGATGGTGCCAGTAAGTTTGAAAAGTAATTGTACCAAGAAACTATTCCACGGTCTGAAAAAGAAGCTCTTTCAGACTTTAATTGGAAAGGGGCAATGGATAAAGAGATGGGAGCACTAGCCCGGAATACCACTTATGAAAAATGTCAATTACCTGCGGGGAAGAAACCAGTTGGGTGCAGATGGGTGTTTACCTTCAAACGTAAGCCAGATGGATCAATCGAGAGATACAAAGCTTGTTTAGTAGCAAAAGGGTACACCCAAGTCTATAGAGTGGACTATGCCGAAACATTCTCTCCTGTGGCGAAGATGAACACAGTCCGTATTCTTCTATCTATAGCTGCCAGTCGTGACTGGATTCTACACCAGTTCAATGTTACGAACGCTTTCCTTCATGGAGAATTAGAGAAAGGGAAAGAGGTTTATATGGAACCACCACCGGGGTATGAGCATGAGTTCGGTCTGAATGAAGTGTGTAAGCTGAAAAAAAACTTTATATGGACTCAAACAGTCACCAAGAGTCTGGTTTGGGGGGTTCACAGAAGTTATGAGGAAGCATGGATACTCACAGAGTAATTCAGACCACACGTTGTTCACAAAAAGGCGAGGAGACCTCATTACTTGCCTTATCATATATGTGGATGACATGATTCTTATAGGAGATGATGTTGAGGAGATCAGTGAGTTGAAGAAAAATCTATTTCTGGAATTTGAAATGAAAGACTTGGGCAATCTGAAGTACAATCTGGGAATTGAAGTACTCCGATCAAAAGGAGGTATCTTCATTAATCAAAAGAAATACACTTTAGATCTTCTGGCCGAAACTGGGATGGTGGAATGTAAACCTGCAAGCACTCCAATTGTGGTAAATCATAGACTTCAGATGATAGACGGAGGGGAAGAAGTAGACTGTGGAAGATATCAGCGACTTGTGGGGAAACTCATTTATCTTTCCCATACCCGGCCAGACATTGCCTATGCAATTAGTGTGGTCAGTCAGTTCATGCACAACCCAAAAACCAATCATATGGAGGCTGCTATCAGAATAGTCAGATATCTGAAAAGAACACTTGACAATGGGATTTTTTCAGGAAAACAGGACATTTGGAAATATAAGCATATACGGATGCAGACTGGACTGGAAATCCCATGGACAGAAAATCCACTGTTGGATACTTTGCCATGATAGGGGAAAACCTAGTGTCGTGGAAAAGTAAAAAACGAAAGGTTGTTTCCTTATCTAGTGCAGAAGCAGAGTTCCGAGGAATCAAGAGTGGAATTACCGAGGTCTTATGGCTTCGGAAACTTATGCAGGAGCTTAATCTTTTCTCAGGCAAGACGTGTAGATTAATGTGTGATAATAAAGCAGCCATAAGCATTTATGGGAATCCAGTCCAACACGATAGGACCAAGCATGTGGAAGTGGATAGACACTTTATTAAGGAAAAATATTGAATGAGGAGTGATTGCATTGCTGTTTATTTTTTCGAAAGATCAGTTGACAGATATTCTCACTAGAGCGATTGATTCTAGAAGCTTGGCAGATGTTTTGGACAAGTTAGGTGTCGGAAACTCTGCCACTTAAATTGAGGGGGAGTGTTGGAAGTTTTGGTCAAGGTTAGAAGGAAGGAAAGAAGATCCGAAATCAATCAATCCAAAATTATAGGAGATAATGAAGTATTTATTTCCTTTTCTGTTTTTCCATCATATCTATATATGAATGTACACTGTATTCATTAACATTATTTCAGAAATAATATTCTACCTTTTCCTATCATGTTCAATTCTAAATTCCTACAATTCTCATGAGACTGCCAGAGCATGTAGTAGCTATGGGCAGTCTGTTTTTGACAGTCATACGGAGAGGGGATATTCTGTACTCAATTCATAATTAATTTTTCTAATTTACATAGGTGATTTAATAGAATTATTTCTCTAGAGATCCATTCAAAATCCCAGCATCAGATATTTTGTTTCAAATGCAAGTTTCTAGATTGGCAAATCTGTTGGAGAAACCCCTCACTGCTATTCAGGCGAAACAAATCCACTGTCAAATCGTAGTCAACAATGTTCAAAATCTGGAGCCGCTCTTAATCCGCCAAATTTTAAAATGCACCTCCCATTATTCTGCTCGGACCACCAACTATGTCAAGTCGATCCTCCAGCGTATGCGAAACCGTGATGGATTCTCCGCGTCGTGCACAATCCGTTATCTCGCTCAACATGGGCAGTTTCGAGATGCTATTGATTTGTATTCCGAGTCTCATGCTTTGGGGATTTTACCCAACACGTTTGCTGTATCTTCTGCGCTTAAGTCATGCGCAAGAATTCTGTGCAAAATCGGCGGGTTAATGATTCATGGGCAAGTGCAGAAGTTGGGTTTCTGTGAGATTGTTTTTGTGCAGACAGCGCTTTTGGATTTCTATTCGAAATTAGGTGATATGGTAGTTGCACGTAAGGTGTTTGACGAAATTTGTGGGAAAAATGTGGTTACATGGAACTCTTTGTTAGGTGGGTATGTGAAACATGGGGACTTGGCTATGGCGCACAGCGTGTTCGATGAAATGCCTCTTAAAGATGTGGTGTCGTGGAATTCCTTGATTTCGGGGTATGCGAGGGGTAAGGATATGGATCAGGCTTATGAATTGTTTCGTAGAATGCCACAAAGGAATTCTGCTTCTTGGAATGCCATGATCACTGGATACATAGAGTGTGGGAAGATAGAGCTGGCACATAGCTTTTTCGAGGCGATGCCAGATAGGAACAATGTTTCCTATATCACGATGATTTCTGCCTACTCCAAGTGTGGGAATGTAGAGTTAGCAAAAGAGCTCTATGATCAGCAGGGTGAAAAAGATTTGATTCTTTATAATTCGATGATTGCGTGTTACGCTCAGAATAGCAGGGCAAAAGAGGCATTGCGGTTGTTTGATGAGATGGTGAAGCCAAATGCAAAAGTCCAGCCTGATAAAAGGACGTTGTGTAGTGCCATTTCCGCCTGCTCTCAACTGGGAGATTCGGAATATGGGAGTTGGATTGCGTCGTACATGCGAGAATTGGGGATTGGAATGGATGATCATTTGATCACATCTTTCATTGACTTGTACACAAATTGTGGAAGTATTGATAAAGCTTATGAGCTGTTTAATGACTTGCAAAGCAAGGATTTAGTAGCTTATACTGCAATGATTCTAGGGTTTGGTATAAACGGTAGGGCAAAGGAGGCCATCAAGCTATTTGATGAGATGATCGATGGTGGTATTGTTCCAAACATTGTAACTTATACTGGAATATTGTCTGCTTACAGCCACGTGGGTTCGGTGGAAGAAGGCTACCATTGCTTTATGTCAATGCAGAGGCATGGGCTTGTCCCTACACAGGATCACTGCTCAATCATGGTTGATCTTTTGGGTAAGGCTGGACGAGTAGAAGAGGCTTATGAGTTAATTAAGAGCATGGCTTGTGAGCCACATGCAGGAGTATGGGGTGCATTGCTTCGGAGTTGCAGCTTGCACAACAATGTAGAAGTTGCAGAAATTGCTTGGAGGAACTGCGTGGAGCTAGAGGCTGATTGTGGCGGCTATCATTCTCTTCTAGCCAATGTTTATGCCTCGGCAGGGCGGTGGGAAGATGCAAATAGATTGAGGAAAGCTATTGAAGAGAAGGGTCTTGCTAAGATACCTGGATCTAGTTGGACAACCGAAGTGGCTGCCTAATCGTGAAAACTTTGAGGCTTAAACTTTCATGCAACACTTGAGCCAATATGTTAGTCTGTGGTGTGATGGAACTGAACAATTATTTTCACATCTTTCCCCAAGACTAATGAGCAAACCATGGGTAATTTTTTTATTTTTTCAACTGTCTCAACATATGACTTTCAGACTCTGAACACATTATGTACAAGTTGAATCCTGGGCAGTTTTCTTAGCAAACATGTTTGTGTGATGGGATCTCTCCATCCCATTAGCTTCAAGCATACAACAGTTCAGTATAATCTTAAAACATAGAGATACAAGATGACTGTCTGTGCAGCTCTAGTTTTCTTAATAATTAGTCTTTATTTGTTTTAAATTTTGGTGTTCGCAGTCATGAGCACAAATACACTATACTTTGTTCAGAATGGAATCAAAATGGCAACTGGATTTTAACGGATTCCAAGGATCAAATTATCAAGGTAAGCTTATTGTCTTTCGGCTTCTGGTTCCTTGAACTTTTAAGGTTTTGCTCCTTCACATTTTCCTCTCTGGAACAATGATGATGAAGTCGAAACAATTTGATAGAGTCAAGTGGAAATAGAGGAAACCAAAGAGATAGTAACAATTATATCTATACAACTCTGGGCTCAACTAGAAGCTTGCTCATCTGAAAAATGAGTTTCTGTGCAAACTGTTACTTTCTCTTTGCTGTTGGTTCTATATATAACTTTCCCTTTTGATGCAGTGTTCCATGGTCGTACATTAAGTCCTTGCGTTGGATAAGGTAGCAGCATCCCTTTAGCTGCCATATATGTGTATATATATATATATATAAGTATGTATATGTATTTTTATATATAATATATTTATTTATTTATTACAATATTAAATTACATATTGATTTAACTCGGTTTTTCAGAATTCCCAATAATTGAATTTCATAAAAATAAAAAGTAGCAATGAATTAAAAGATATTGGGAATTATTAAATAAAAACACAAACAAAATTATTGGGCCCACCAAAAGCTATGGAACCCAGCTTTGTGTTTCAAGAGCTAGTCTTATGACTTGGCAGAACATAGGTTCGTTGCAATGACAAAAGCTAGTTTCAGTCCAGATTTAATCCTCAATACAAGGTATCAGATTCTTTTGCATGGCATGGTTTATAAGTCTTTATACATTGCAGAAAATTTAGCATCATTTATGTTGATTTTTTCCTACTGATGCTGCATCTTCTTAAGGCATGCCAACAGACTGCCTGTCTGATTGCTTTTCACTTTATCACGTACAGGAGTGGATTATGGAACAGTGGGAAAAGAATTACTACATAAGTGCAATAGCAAGGGCTAATAATGGAAGCTCATTAATTGTTATGTCTAAGGGTTAGTGTCGCCTTCCAACACTTAGAGAACCCTATTCGACACATGATTCAGGTAATGTTTTGAAATCGTTTGCTTTTTTCTGAAATGCAGGTACCTCGTATATGCAGCAGTCATATAAAGTTGGTGAATCATTTCCATTCAAGTGGATCAACAAAAAAATGGGGATTTTATGTTACTGTCAAGGCTACGGCTGGAACTAGATGGGCTATTGTTATGTCTCCTGGGGAAGGTTTTTCTGACCAGGTATATTTTAGTCTCGCTAATGGTGTTGCTTCTGCTATTACTAATCCAAAACACAGAGATTAAGCAACTACGCCATTTGCTCTTACTTTCCAAAGCAAACATGTCAAGGTAGATCTCTTTTTATCCTATTTATTGTTATCTCAACTATTTTCCCATGGTTGGTGCTCAGAGTTTGTGATTGTGACTCGGGATAAATTGGCAGAAAACCCTTTACATAGCATCGGTGTGCTACATGAGAACTGTATCCTGTGGTTTCGCAATTTTGGAGAAGGTTACTGGAACATGGAGTCCTCTTTCATTGTGAGTTGTTACTCATAAGGATCTTATTTATGCTTACTATTGCCATCAACAACATATAGGAGCATATGTTACACCACTGCACTATTGACTACAATTATGTTCAAAATGTTAGGAAGTTTTAGAACTCCACCGAGTATTATCACTTATTCCTTAATGTTTGTACAGTGTTTATAACTTATTGCTTTAAGTATCATATGCAGTGGTTATCTCTGTATTCTGGAAATGTTCCTATATGTAAAATTGGGTTTTGCAACTTAAGGATGCTCTAATTTCACTTGTCCTTTCTGTTTATATTTCCCACTTTATGATTTTGTGCTATAAGATATCATATAGCAACTATTTTCCAGTGTTTTTAGCATATACTTGTACTAATCTAGAGTTTTACAGTTGAGCGCTGTTGGAAAACTCGGGCAAGGTGCTGCTTAGATTTTGTCTGTGTTTTGGTATGTAGAGTATTTGGCGCCTAGATGGTCTATGCGGTGTTTTCTTTATTGTTTACTATTCTTTTAACCTTGATTTGTTATTTCTTTTAGATATCGTGTTGTATTGTTATTGCTGTTTTAATGATATTTTTTCTTACCTCGTGATGTTTGTATGTTTGAAATTCAAATAAGAAATAGATTGTTTATTTGGATGTTTGATACTTGAGTGTTCCATTAGCGTTTTCCTTTGGAGTGAAGTTAGCTTTTAAAGAAATACGATATTGAATATATGTTGAGGAACATGATATATCATAACATTATTTTCACTTAGTAATATGTTATTTATTTGACTGCTAAATTTTTCTCTTCTACTCTATGGCCTTTCATAATGTGTAACTGTCATTATTTTATTTTAATTTTTCGAAATAGAATGTGCATAGTGAATTTCATTTAGAATGCACAGACTCCGTTCAGAATGAGTTGATTTTGTTCGAAATGTGCTATGTACAAATTGAATTCTGATTGGATTTGCAAAAATGTCTCACAACTAGACATAGTCATTCTTAACCGGAATCGTTGGTTCGAGCTGAATTTCGGCCTGGAATCGTGTCAGGTGGTTCAAAATGGGGCCTGGGTCTGTTTTTACCCGGCCGGTTCCGATTTAGCCTTTTGGGAACCGTGGAACCATCGGTTACATCATGTAGCACCCCGACCTAAAAGTAGGATCCGGACGCTACCGAACAGACACGAAAAGAATCAAAACTGCAATAATTCCTCTATTTTCACAATAAATTGACATCTGGACGATTCACAATAAGGAATTTTGTACAATTAAATTAACGAGCGATGCAATAATAGACATATCTGAAACAAAACAAATAAGCGGATTAAAGTTAGCACATACTACGAACGATTGAAACAAATATGCATAGAACCTTTAGATAAAACAATGCAATTTGCTTCCTCCAATTGTCCAAGCTAATTCACCTCAAGCTACCCGAGTAGACGTTTACGGCAAACACTCAACCAGACCAAAATAAGTCCTTTAATTTCTCTCCATGCCAGGTATCTGCCGGCAAAAGAAATTAATATTGGAGATATTTAGACCATGTTCACCTATCTGGAGCAGGGACATCACAAATGAGTCATACTCCAGGCAACATCTAAGACAAATAAACCACAATCCTAACTCCGGATGATAAAAGGCGATTTGGCATACGTACTCGACCCATACCGCATGCCCTTTACATCATTTGTTATCCCGTTTAGATTAATCTTAGAGACTTGTGAGAGTTGTCTCAATGCAAGCTACCAGAGTAGACGTTTGCTTAGAGGCTCCCACTTCTCATCTTAAAATAAATATTTTATTTGGAAACCTCATCGCATTAGAACTGGTAAGTTACTTCTAACGCAAGCAACCCGAGTAGAAGTTTACGCTTCGAAATACCTTACTTCTAATGAGAAGTCGTATTTGTGGAGGTCTAATGATTTTAGTTTTAAAAGATAACCAAAATCCAACTTAGTATTTTTAATTCTAAAGGTTTCATGCGCACACATTATTTTATGTTTCATAAATTATGTCACATCTAAAATTTCATCATAAATTAATATGATTCCGGAATTTATAGACACAATTTAAAACATAAAATAAATCACATAAAGCATGCTTGATAATTAAAATTACAACATGCTTGAACAGTAAATAAATAAAGCAACTAAGCATGCTTTCCTATTATTTACTAGTGCACACATAATAAATCACATCAATACAAGAATAAATAAATAAACAAATAAAATTCTCATGGTCCCTCAGATGCGATTACATGGGAAATAATTAAATCTAACTATTACAAGATTTAATTTTAATACATATCTTCAAACTGGACCTCCGTTGGACTTGAAATCAGAATCGGACTAGGAAATCAGCATCTGGGCTGCAATTAGGGTTTCAGGCCCAAACAGCAACACAAACCCTAATTTTCAGACTTCGGGCCGTGTTAGGAAAATATTCCTTGATTTATGTTGTAAATCTCCCTATAGGATCAAATTGTAAAGGTTTTGTTGAATCAAAGTCTTAGTTAGTTTGGTCGATCATTGCTGAAATATAGATAGTCTAGCAACTCTGTGTAAAGTCCTGTTTATGAAATATTTCGAGTTGTAATAGATTATAAGTACTTGCGGAAGATTGTTGAAGGATTCAGCAATTGAAACGAAGACTTCGGAGATTCTGGATGCTAGGAACGTTCTCAGCAGTCAAGTAGATTGCTAGAGAAGTCAGCAGACAGAAATGACTGCTAAGGGGTTAGCGGTCAAGTGCTGAGATGAAATGACTGCTAGGAGTACTTACTCAGCAGTCGGAAGAAAAGAGATAGTAGAATGCTGAAGGAGTCAGCATTCGCTAAGACTCAGAAGATTGCTAGACATAATAGTAATAAAGAATCAAGACCCAAGTGCTAAAAGCAGACTGCTAGAAGAACTCAACAGTCAAAAGGTCGAAGTACTTAGCAGAGTGCTCCCAGCATTCTCCGAGAGAATGCTAAGCAAGGAGATACTCAGCAAACACTTGCTGATACTACAGTTCTGAAAAAAGGTACAACCAAGGATGAATAGCCTTTCCGAAGTAGGTAAAAAGACACTGTACCATGCCGGAAAGGACGAAAAAACAAGTAGCTCTTTTGGACAAAGAGACGTTGTGTCTAACGGGTCTGGAGATTCAAAAGTTTGAATCTCCAGATATAAAAGAGAAGTCCAAACAAGAGAGAGCCACCTCTTGACCCCTCCACTCTACAACTATGACTAACAACTGCTCATACAAGAGAAAACTTTGACAAGCGAAGAAAAGTGAGAAAGTAGTCGGTTGAGAGCACATTAAAGACAAGGAGAATCTTAAGCTCTCAACAGCAAGTGTCAACCATTGAATATATGCAACTACATTCAAGAGGACTCCTTGACTCTATTCAAGGAACAATCATTGGAATAACTTCCATCCTAGGAAGCATCCAACAGTCACATCTCTAAAAAGAGATTGACTACGACGGGCTGTTGCCAAAACCCCCAGGAGAGTTCGGAAGGAACTATAAAGCTTCCATTCTAGCAAGGTTAAGTTTTACGAAGGTGCGCCCTTGACTTAGCCGCAGCTGCCGGCAAAAAGATCCAAGTAACGGAGGATAGCTTTGTAGTGGCTAGCTCGAATGCTCACCACCTGCTACAAGAGACAGGCGATTCCTTGTACTTGAACATATCTTCTTAGTGAATTCTCAGTGTTCGACTGAGGAGTGGACGTAGATCTTTGAAGATCGAACCACTATAAACCTTGTGTTCTTATTACTGTTTTATTGTTTCTGCTTGTTGGTTTTGTTGGGAAATTTGGCTAAGTTTCCTTTCCCCAGTAGCTACATGTTTAGATTCTAGTTTTGGTGTTTTGGTGGATCAAATCCTAAGTCCTACCAGCGTCAGTTTGTCTCTAGAATAGCTCTAGTCTCAAATGTAAAGTCCTGTTTAGGTCTTT
>JAPKLW010010675.1:0-11151 GCA_026898455.1 Plectranthus barbatus | reverse complement strand
TCTGATTTCTTGTCGTAACTGAAGGAGATTGATTGTAGGGATAAATCAGTAGATCTTTGGAGTTAGTTAATTTATCTTGAGACCGAGCGGAGATAGGTAATTAATTAATCTACTTTAAGAATTATCCAACAAAGAAGTTCGTAATACTTTTCTGATGTTTCACTACGAAGAGGAATTAAATTGGGAAATAATCAATTCATTCATCCATGTCATACTTGATAGGTAGATTTCCCTGGAATCTGTACTCTCACAATCGTTTTCATCCAAAGCAATTTAGTTTTCTGTTTTAAATTTAATTCGCAAGTGTTGAGAATTTCAAAATAATTACAACCCAAAATTTGACTTTTCCCTAACCAGTGTTTTGAGAACTAATGTTTTAGTACTTAGGGTTTTTCGTTACTTCTTTCCTTGTGGGATCGATAATTTTCATTTGCCGCTATATTATTAGCTTTGCTAAGTCGCTGTTAAATAATTTAGCGATCAAATTTTGGCACCGTTGCCGGGGAAAGAATAGAATAAATCTTACTATTAAAACTGTGATCAAAGTACTGATTTAGGTTGTATTATCTTCTTGTTTTCGTATTTTCGTCGTCTACGTCAATCGACGTGATTTTCCGTCGATCGACGCGTGTGTCATTACCTCGTCGATCGATGCTATACCTCATCGATCGACGCTGTGGTATTTTCTGATTTTTCAGTTTTTCAATTCCAGTTCATTTCTTGTTATTTTCAGTTTTACCTCACTACCTCCTTTGTTGTACAGGTAGTGCATGAGTACGAGAGATAGAGGAAAGGACCCGCTATAATATCACCCGGATATTAAAGCCACTTGCAGAAAGATCCAAAAGAATAAGCGTGCTCAGGAAGGCTCGAGTGATCAAACAATGGAAGACAACGTGCCACAGCCAGTTATTCAACCGCAACCACCAATGCTAACTGCAGAGGAGCAAGTTGTGCTTCTCCAAGAAGTTCAAGCTATGAGGGCACAGATCCAACAGTTCAACCTGGAGAGAGACCTCGAGAGGAACAATCTGAATTGAAGGGATGTCCGCCATAACCCACTGTTTGACGACAATCCCGACAATGAAGAGGATGACAACCAGGATCCGCCAGGGGAATCTGAGGATGAGGAAGAAGAGGAGGCCATGCAGAACCGATATAAACCTCGATTTAGAGAGACAGACTTCAGAATTGGCATCAATGCCAATAATTTTGAGCTAAAGACCGGATTGGTACAGATGGTCCAACAAAATCAATTCGGAGGAAGACCTGTCGAGGATCCTTATGCACATCTGGATAAGTTCCTGATGCTTTGCAACACTGTCAAAATCGGAGGAGTCAGCAAGAGTGCCATCCGAATGCGTCTGTTTGCATTCTCTCTACGGGATAAGGCACAATCATGGTTCACTGCACTGGACAAGGAGAGCATAAGTACGTGGACTGAACTGAGAAATGAGTTCTTGGAGAAATTCTTCCCTCCAAACGTCATCAGGCAGCGAAGAAAAGAAATTATCAGGTTCGCTCAACGACCCGATGAAAGCTTCAGTGAGACGTGGGATCGATTCAAAGAGCAGCTGAGATCATGCCCCGGACATGGTTTTCCGCCAGGAGAACAGGCATAAGCATTTTACGAAGGGCTCAATGAAAAGACTGTCAAATTGGTGGATACCACACTAGGTGACTCCGTCATGACGAAGAGCGGAAAGAAAACCATGGAATTCTTCCAAAAGATGGCTAACAACACTCAAAGGTGGTCCTCATGCCGAACTCGGACTGTGAAAGTAATCGAGAAAGTAGTGGAGAAAGTCGCCGAACAACCTGATCTGGCAACTGAATTGAAGAAGTTAAAGGAAGAACTCGCGACTCTAAAGTAAGAGAAAGTAGTCACTGCTGTCGAGGCGGTACAGGCTCCAACTGAGGGGGACAATGCTGAGGTAAACTTCATTCAAAGGGGCGGCTATCAAAACAATTACCAAAGAGGATTTCAACAACACAATCAGCAGCATAACCAGTCCTTCACCTATAATCACGCGAGGAATCACCCTGGATTTTCCTACACAAACCCTCAAGCTGCAGAGCAACCACCACCAGGATTTGCCGTACAGGATGGGGCAATAGTGGAGAAGAAGAAGCCAAATCTCGAGGAGATTTTGGCTAAGTTCATGGAAGGCTCCACCGATACGGTAGCCAAGCTCAAACAAGAAATATCGGGCGTGAACACCAAGGTTAATCAGGTGCAGAAGCATGTGCAGATCGTTGAGAATCAAGTCAGCCAGATCGCCGACGCCCTTGGGATGAAACACAAGTCGGGACAACTCCCGAGCAACACTCAGGTCAACCCCAAGAACCAGAATCAGAGGAATTAAGTGAACGCCATAACTCTGAGAGGGGGTAAGTCCTATGATGGGCCAACGCAAGCAAGAACAAATACCCGGGATGAAGGAGAAATCGAGCAAGACAAAGAGATCAGCGCAGACAAAGTCCCGTCGATCGATGCAGGGTCTCCGTCGATCGACGAAGCACCAAAAGCCCCGTCGATCGATGCTGATCCTCGTCGATCGACGTCTCCTCCGGCTCCACCTCCGAAGAAACCGCCCCTGCCATTTCCGCAACGGTTTGCCAAGACCAAGATGAACGAAAGGTATGCACGATTTCTGGAGACGATGAAGAAGGTGCACATCAACATTCCATTGGTCAAAGCCTTGCAGGAAATGCTCGGATACATCAAGTTCCTGAAAGACATGGTCTCTCAGAAACGACCCTTCTTAGAGCATGAGACGGTCAACCTGTTCGAAGAGTGCAGCGCTATCATCCAAAAGAAGATGCCAATCAAAAGGGAAGACCCAGGCTCCTTCACAATCTCCTGCGTCATCGGAGGGAAGACCTTTGGCAAAGTCCTCTGCGATTCCGGTGCTTCAATCAACCTGATGCCGTTGTCAATCTTCAAGCGGTTGAAGATCGAAAGCATCAAGCCCACAACAATCTCACTTCAGATGGCCGATCGATCAGTCACTTACCCGAAAGGCATTGTGGAAGATGTGCTGGTGAAGGTGAAAGACTTCATTATCCCAGCCGATTTCTTGGTGCTCGATATGGAAGAGGATCACAACATCCCTCTGATCCTTGGAAGATCATTCCTGAAGAGCGGAGGAGCATTGATCGATATTCACGACGGCAAACTCACATTCAGAGTGAATAATGAGTCGGTGACATTCTCGATCTACAAGGCAATGCAGAAGCACAATGATGGAAGCTACACAGAAGAATGCCACATGATCAACTGCTTCAGCTCGGTAATGTCTTCTCCATTCACCTCTCTCAAAAGTGAACCAGACTTCATGGAGAACTGCTTGCAACACTCTCTTTTGTCGTCAACAAATCTGGACGAGGCAACCGAGGAAATCTTGGATCTGGTGGTAGAGCTGGACGTGTTCGAGGAAATAACTTGGGAAAAAGAAATCAAAAGAGAACCGCTGCCTAATCAATACAGCCAGAACAAATCAGCAAGGAAGAAAAACAAGCTCCCGTCGATCGATGCCACTGCATCGTCGATCGAGGCCGCTGCAAAAACCACGTCGATCGATGGAGGGTCTTTGTCGATCGACGGCAACATGAGGCAGCTGTGCTCCAGCCCTAATCCACCGGTTCTGGAACTCAAGACACTTCCGGCACATCTCAGGTACGCATTTCTGGGTTCTGATGATACTTACCCTGTTATTGTTTCTGCCTATCTTACACAGGGGGAGTTGGACAAATTGCTGCGAATTCTGCGCAAATACAAATCCGCCATCGGATGGACTTTGGGGGATATAAAGGGAATCAGCCCTTCGTTGTGCATGCATAAAATCATCCTTGAAGAAGAGGCCAAACCGAAGAGACAAGCAAAGCGACGATTGAACGCCATCATGCAAGAAGTTGTAAAGAAGGAGGTTCTCAAACTCCTTGACCATGACATGATCTACCCAATCTCCGACAGCAAATGGGTGAGCCCTACACAAGTAGTAGCCAAGAAAGGGGGGATGCAGATAGTGAAGAATGATGATGGAGAGGAAGTTGTGACAAGACCAGTCACGGGATGGCGGTTCTTCATTGACTACCGAGCTTTGAACACCGCCACGTACAAGGATCACTTTCCCTTACCCTTCATCGATCAAATGCTTGATAGATTATCCGGTTACCCTTTCTATTATTTTCTCGATGGTTACTCAGGGTACAACCAGATAGCTATGGCGCCTGAAGATCAACATAAGACAACATTCACCTGTCCATATGGAGTATTCGCCTACCGTCGGATGCCATTTGGATTATGCAATGCATCGGCTACCTTCCAGAGATGCATGATGGCAATCTTCCACGATCTGATCGAAGATGTCATGGAGGTATTTATGGATGATTTCTCAGTTTTTGGTAGCTCATTCGATGTTTGTCTACAGAATCTGGCTACTGTACTTGAGAGATGCACCAAGACAAACTTATGCCTCAATTGGGAGAAATGCCACTTCATGGTGCGAGAGGGGATTGTGTTAGGACATCGAGTATCAGCCGAAGGACTAGAAGTGGACCGGGCTAAAGTGATAGCCATTGAAAAGATGCCACCGCCGACAAATGTCAAAGTTGTCCGAAGTTTCCTAGGCCACGCCGGATTCTATAGGAGGTTCATCAAGGACTTCTCAAAGATATCTCGGCCCTTATGCAACCTTCTGGAGAAGGATGTCTCCTTCTTTTTTGATGACAATTGTTTGAAGGCCTTCGAGAAATTGAAAGAGGCACTGGTGACTGCACCAGTCCTGACATCACCAGATTGGGACGAGCCCTTCACATTGATGTGCGATGCTAGTGACTACGCTGTTGGGGCAGTCTTGGGACAACTGAAAGGAAGACTCTTCCATGTGATTCAGTACGCCAGTAAGAGCATGAATCCAGCCCAATGCAACTACACCACCACGGAAAAAGAGATGCTCGCGGTTGTCTATGCCTTTGACAAGTTCCGACCATATCTGATAGGCTCAAAGACAACCGTCTTCACCGACCATGCAGCGATCAGATACCTGTTCGCAAAGCAAGATGCCAAGCCTAGACTGATCCGGTGGATACTGTTACTACAAGAGTTTGACTTGGAGGTCAAGGACAGAAAAGGAAGCGAGAACGTGATTGCCGACCACCTATCAAGACTCGAGCCACCGGTCGAAGGGGATGATCAGCAGATGATGATCCGAGAGATGTTCCCCGACGAACTAATCTACGCCACTAGGGAATTGAAAGAGATGTACGAGTCCAAGACACCTTGGTATGCAGATTTTGCTAACTACTTGGCTGGCGGTGTTCTTCCTCCGGACTCTTCTCCATATGCAAAGAAGAAGTTTCTGCATGACGTCAGAATCTACTATTGGGAGGACCTCTACTTATGGCGTAGATGTGTTGATGGCGTCATTTGCCACTGCGTACCCCAGTCCGAGCGGCAACAAATCTTCGAAGTCTGCCACTCATCTCCTAGTGGTGGCCATCACTCAGCCAACCAGACTGCATTCAAGATTCTTGCCAGCGGGTTCTATTGGTCATCCATCTATGAGATCTGCCGTGGATGGATAACGGGTTGTGATCGCTGCCAGAGGACCGGCAACATCTCACGGAGGAACAAAATGCCACAGACGCCGGTCATCGAAGTCGAGATCTTTGACGTTTGGGGGATCGACTTCATGGGACCCTTTCCACCATCCCAAGGGTTCTCATACATCCTCCTGGCAGTAGACTACGTGTCACGATGGGTCGAGGCTACTCCAATAGTCACAAATGACTCCAAAGTGGTCATCAAGTTCCTGCAGAAGTTGATAACGCGATTTGGGACGCCAAGAGCCTTGGTCAGCGATGGGGGATCCCACTTCTGCAATAAATGGCTTGCTACCCTTCTCGCTAGATACAGAGTCAAATACCGAGTCACCACACCATATCATCCACAAGGGAATGGGCTGACAGAGCTGTCCAACCGAGAAATCAAGCAAATCTTGGAGAAGACGGTGAAGCAAAGAAAGGAGTGGGCGGCAGTGCTTGATGATGCATTATGGGCATACCGCACCGCCTACAGAACACCAATTGGGAAATCACCATACCAGCTGATTTTCGGAAAGTCCTGTCACTTGCCGGTGGAGATGGAGCACAAGGCTTGGAGAGCAGTGAAAGAACTAAACCTAAATTGGAGGACAGCCGCAGAGGAGCGCGCCATGACATTGAACGAATTAGAAGATTTTCGAGATGAAGCTTATGAGAACAATGTCATCTACAAGAATCGAGCGAAGAGGTTCCACGACAAAAGGATTCGCTCACATGTTTTCCATTCAGGTGACAAGGTTCTTCTCTTTAAATCCCGTCTTCGATTCATGCCCGGGAAACTACAGTCAAAGTGGGTCGGACCATACACCGTGATTTGTCAATTCATGAACGGTGTAGTTGAACTAGCTGGCCAAGATGGGAAGAACTTCAAGGTGAACGGACAGAACCTGAAACCATACTTCACCCCACTTCAAATCAAAGTGGTGGAGAAGTACTACTTGAACCGTCCTTGAAGACACAGGTATTGTTGAGATTGCGACAGAAAACCAAGCATTGGTTGGGAGGTAACCCAACAGTTTACTGTTTTCTTTATTTCTGCTATTTCCAATTCAGTCGAGTCGAGTCAGTCGAGTTTTGTATTTTCAGAAAATTTTTGAGTTGTTTCGAGTCCAGTCCTCTGTCGGAACACGTCGATCGCTGCTTCTTGGCAGTGATCAACGAGGAAGTCTTGACCACGTCGATCGATGTAATTCTTCATCGATCGACGAGGAAACTTTGTCTTCGTCGATCGATGGGAATGCCTCGTCGATCGACGCGAACAATTCTGAGGCGGGTTTAAAACCCAAAACCCTCATTCCTTTACTCACAAACACACTTGCACGATTTCTTTTTCTCTCCAAACACCCACTCAAATTTTTTCTCTCCAAATCCAACGCTTCCACCCACGGTATGTATCCTAACACTCTCCTCTTCGATTATTTCATATGTTGAAGGATTTGAGAATGATTTTTGTTAGAAATTGAGCTTGGAATCCTTGTGTCCATTTTTGTATTTTTGACGATTTCGTTGCTTCCCATGATGATTATTTGATATGGTTGGTTGTTTTAGTCGATATACTTCTTTATCTTGGATGGGTTGCTTGGATTATTTTGAATTTGATGATCGTAGTTTGGGGGATAATTCGTGTTGGGGGTGTTGTTCATGTCCTGTTATTTTTTAGATAAACTCTTTCAATCAATGATGTAATATGCTTGGATAGAGGGTGAATTGCGTAAATTTCGAGTCAATTTTGCATGGGTAGACACATTTTGTGGAGAATTGCACATTTTGTTGTATTGATGTTTGGGGATTTTGTGAAGATTATTGATGAACTTTAACACCTTCCCTGCTACCCTTGCAGTTTCTCATGGAGTTCCGCCCAATATTTGCAAACCGAACATATGAGCGACGCTTTCGAAAGCTCTCCGGTGACGCATTCGCCGTCCGACAGACACTCTACCCATGCCCGAAAATAATGCATCGGCTGGGAATTCGAGCTGATGTGGAGGCTCTTCTGCAGCGAGTAGACTGGAGTGCTTGGATGACAGCACGGTGGCCGACCTATCCGTCGCTTGTCCTGGAGTTTCTTGCCTCACTCCATGTTTATGAGGTTCAGCCAGAGTCAGAGCTGACCACCATTGCCTTCCAGCTTCTGAATAAGCACTACGAGATGCCAAGGGACAAGCTTGAAGAGATTTGGGGTGTCCGAAAAGGGGGAGACGGTTTTCTTCCCCCGAGTTTTGGCATTGCCCACTTCTGGAGCCAGATAGCAGCTGATGCTAAGGAGGACTTGCGGGAGTTTGACTAGGGGAACCTGAAGGCTTCCTCAATCGACAACCCAGTGTTCCGGTATCTCCAGAGATGCATGGGGGTGTCCATCACCGGCAGACACGAGAGCGGCAATGTGAGAGTGGGGGAATTGTACGCCATTTACTGCATGCTGACCGGCGAGGAGTTCAGTTTTGTGGCGTTGGTCATGGACCATTGGAGGCATCAGATCATGGCCTCCAAGGGCAACATTTGGAGCGGGGGATTGATCACCCCGATTGCAGAGCATGTGGGCATCGATTTATCACAGATCGAGTCGCTTGAGGATGACAGTCGCGGCCTCGGCACCGGGGTCCTGGTGAAGATGTTGATGCTGTCACCACGGGATGCGGGTTGGTCCCTGCGGATGTCCAATGGGGACAGGTTCCCCCTTCCATAGAGGAACCTCACTTGCGTCACTGATTATCACTTCCGTGATAATTGGTTGATGAGCACACCCGCCCACTTGAGGCTCATGGTCGGAGCACATGGAGGTCACGGCACCTCCAGACTTCGTCACCGACCGCTGACTCAGCCCGACCAACGACCACCACAGACGCCACCAGAAAGGCCTGAGGAGGAGGAGCACGAGGATGAGGACCATGAGGGAGGAGGAGAGCAGATTCATGATCAGACCGGAGGACATTTGTCCGGCCACTTTGCGGGAGAGTCTTTATCTTCCGGAGGAGTGGATCTGGCGATGATCTACCAGTTCATGCAGAGCAGGCTGTTTTGCATTCAGAGGAACATACCCGGCAGTCGCAATTTTCGCCAGCACGTGTCCACAAGGCTCAACACCCTCGACATGCAGATGCAGCGCCTCCTCTTGAACACCGAGCCCGACTACGTCTACCTCCGATGCCACAGAGAGCTCCAGGACCGCCGGCGGCGATTGCCAGTTTGGTCTGCCCCCGATGTTGAGATGGAGGATCCTCTGGAGGAGGAATGAGGTACCGTTTCTTTTTTCCTTATCTAACTTTCAAACTTGTCCACTCCTTCGAGTGAAACAAGTTTGGGAGGATGAGGATAGGAAAAGGGAAACATTTGTTTATTTTAATTTTATTTTCTTCTTTATTTTAATTTTTCGTTGTTTCGTTGTTTTTATGTTTTTGTTTTTTATTTTTGTTTTTTTTGAACCATCACCATCCTTGTTCTTTTGCTTCAGTGTGAACAATTGCTCTCTGCAAGGCTTTTTACTCAAAATTAGTATTTTTGAACTCTTGATTTGTGACGCTTGTTATGTGTTGAATAAGTTTTGAACTCTTGATTTGTGGTACTTGTTCTGAGTTGAATAGTCTTGAGTATTATTTTAGGAGCTTTTGAACAAAGGACAGTCGGAACTACTTTTGATCATGTTGGTGTTGGAATTGAATACTTGTCTTTCCTTGGAATTAAATTGTTGATTGATAATCGAAATATTTGCTAGTTAAGAATGATAATCCGTGTGATAAAGTAGCCGATGATAGGAGCTATTTTGCTTGATAAGTTGATCTTTGAAATATAAATTTTTGCATGATAACTGTTCAGAATTGGGTAATTGTTGAGGAGTAACGAAAATTTCTACTTTGTGAGAAATTGTGCCATCTTTTCATTTGATGAGTGACAAGGTTATTAGATTAACTTCCTAGAATTTGACGAATTTCTCTCTTGAGGTTGCATTAAGTGTGGTAATTGGGTGAAAATGATTTTAGGCATGTTCTTTCGTAGCCCATCTCCCATACACTAACCTTTAATTTTCACTTGCAACCCCCTTGAGCCTTGAAATTTTTTTCTTTCTTTGATTAGGAGGGTTGATGGACAAGAAATTGTGATTTATTGGATGGTGTAAATTGTGGGATTGAGAGAGGAGGTTATGTGCAAAATTAGGGGTTCCTGAGGGTAAATTAGAAAAAAAAAAATGAGTGAACATTGGTGAATATGAATGAAAAGAGAAGAAAAAAAAGAAAATTGAGAAGGAAAACTTCATATGTGTAGTTCACAAAAGCTAAAATAAATTTCGAACCCTGAAAATTACAAAAGAAAAGGAACAAGATTGTGTGTTAGAAGAAAAAAATCATGTGGGCAAGATATGCTAAAGACTTGGTGTTTGAATGTAATATTTTGAGTCACTTAGCCAAAAATATCCTATCTCTTAGGTAAGCCACATTACAACCAAATCAAGACCTTTTTGATTCCCTAAAAAACCACACTAACAAGCAGTGGAGAGATGAGAAATTTGTCAAACCTATGGTGAGGTAAACTAAAACTTTGAACGAGTGAATTTCAAGCCCTTTTCTTGATTGAGCGATGAGTGCAAACACTCCCCGGTGAGGTTCCTCCTCAATAATTCAACAATGAGAATTTGTTTGGATTGCATGATTTATGTGAATAAGTGATACTTAAATTGCAAAAGAAGCTTGTGAGGCATTGCACACTTGTATCTGCATTTGATTAGATTTCTTTTCTGTGAATTGATCGAGGACGATCAATGGTTTAAGTTTGGGGGAGTTGATAAGTTAGGATTTTCACCAACTTATCTGATTGTTCTTTGACTGATTGTGTAACGTTCAGATCGTTTTTGTACTTGTTTTTGTGCATGAATTGGCTTTTGTACCCGTAATGTTGTGTTTGATGAATCATGCAGGTTTTTAGTCACAAACAGAGAAGAGTCGGATTTCCAGTTTCAGGTCCACATCGATCAACGAGGATGTCTCGCCGATCGATGAGGAAATTGGAGAAGGAGCGATCGACGAAGGAAGAAAGAGAAGATCGACGGAGGCAGCAACCACGTCGATCGACTACATTCCACGTCGATCGACGAGGGTACTTCACCAGCATCAATCGATGCCATTCTTCCACGATCAATGCAAGTTCGGGGATTCCTAATCTGTATCTGTTTTGAAGATAAAGACATATCTACACCTAGATATTGTATGATACATTCTCCACTATTATATATAGCCACATAAATTCGTTTTTTTAGAGGGGGAATACATTAGAGTAGTTACAAGATTTTAGTATTGAAGATTGATTAGAGATTCCCAAGGTTTTTGAAGTTTATGTTTGAAGACAGAGTTCAGTGGAATTATTTTCGGATTCCGATTTTTATGCAATTCAGGTTTTATTCTTCTATGATGAATATTATTCCGAATATGTGTAACTAATCCCTTCCTCAGATTCTAGGGTTTCGAATTATCATTGTATGCATGTTTGATTAATTGAATTATTTTTTCTTTCCCTTCGTAGTTTGTGAAATCTGAGTTTATTCCATAATCTTGA